>PVJS01002731.1:0-81640 GCA_004027185.1 Glis glis
ACACTGAGCAGTCAAGTGCTTATCACTTTCTCAGGGAGCAAGAGCAAGAATGTCAGGAGACTCGGATTCTCCAAGGCCGTAGCCCCCCTCTATGCTCCGTTTCTCATCAGAACAGGCTGCGCTCTTGCAGGAAGTGTGCTTCCCGCCAGGCTCAGTGTGCCAAGCCTAGAGACACGCCACGTTCTCAGAGAACAGATAATATAGATCAGGCAGCTCCAGTCACCTCAAATCACCCACATATAACTACTTTTAGTTCTATCCACTTTGTTTCACATATTTTATCTCTGTTGTTTGGTGCAAATGAACTTAGGTTTGCTAGGTGGTATTTGTTTGTTTGTTTTTAGTAGTTTCGTCATTATAAAATGCTTTCCTATGACTGATAATTTTGTTTTACTCTGAAGTCTACTTCATCTGAAATTAATACAATCATTCTGCTTTTTTAGTTTTCTTAGTTAGTATTATTTGCATGACATATACTTTCACAACGTTTTTGTACAAACTGTATATTTCATAGTATTTGAAAGATTTTGCATACAACATATAGTTGGTATTGTTCTTGAATCTGCTCTTGCTAATCTATGTATGTATTTGAGTTAGTGTTTATAACATTTACATTTAATGTAATAACTAATATGTCAAGGTTTAAGTTTAACATCTTGTTTTTTATTTTCTCTTTGATATTTCTAATTTTGTGTTTCTCTCTTTTATTTTTCCTGCCTTTCTGTGAGTTATCTGAACACTTTAAATTATCTTTTATTTGTTTGTAATGTTTCTCTTTAGCAGGTCCTCTATGCATTTCATCAAATATATCATGCACTCTACTGCTGTAATCATTTACCATTTTAAGTTAAATATACAATAATTATCTCACTTTACACTCCTTTACCCTGCTCCATGGTATGAAAAACATTTATTAACTGTTCTCTCAATATACATTTAGAAATACATCAATGTTATATTTTTCTTTACCATCAAACATCATTTAGAAAACTGAAGAGGACAAAGTCAATAATACAATAATAGTTGCCCATAAATTTTACTGCATTATTTCTTGCTTGATGTTCCTAGCTTTATTTTTTATTATTTTTTTCTTTATAGAGAACTTCCTTCAGCCATTTTTTAGTGTATGTCTTCTCACATACACAATAAATTCTCTTAGTTTTGCTTTATCAAAGGTTAAATCACTTTTTCCTCCTTTCTGAAGAATGCTTCCCCTGCACACAGGACTTGGGGTTGACTGTTTTTTCTTCTGATTGTGTACTGCTGAGCCCCTTCACTCTGACTCCATGGTTTGTGATAAGAATTTGAACTCTTTTCCTTTATAAATAAAATGTTATTTTCTTTCACGCATTTAAAACATCTTTCTTTTCCTTATATTTCAGAAGTTTGATCCTGTTTTGTCTTGGTGCATATTTACTTGTTTTTCTTTGTTTGGAGTTTCCTTGGTTTCCTATATAGGTCTATCTATGTCTTTGACACATTTTGAGATTTTTGTGGCCATTATTTATCAAGGATGTTTTAGTCCTACAACCTTTCTTTTCTTCATTGGACTCTGACAACATGAATGTTGTATTTATTGTGTAACACCAATACTGTATAATCTTACAGGACCTTGAGGCCTTGTTCAAGTTTTAAGTCTCATCTCTCTGTCGTTTCTATTATATAAGCCCGATAAATTTATCTTTGAGTTTGCTGATTCTTTTCTCTATTGTATCTATCCTGTTCTCATATCCATGCATTGAGGTGATTCTATTTTATTTTGTTGCTACTTCAGTAATTGTATTTTTAATCTGCAATTTCTACTTAGTATAACACATATCAATAATTTTAAGATCATCTCATAAACTCTCTTGAGAAATAGTACACCTGGGTCAACTATCAAATGTACCACATGCCCGTACTTTCCATGGAGGCTTCTTTTATTTCAGAGAACTTTTTCAAACTTAGATTATAGACACTTGTTTTCCTTTCTGCTTCATTGTTAGCTCAAGGTTGTATTTTTTTTTCTTTCAACCCACAGAGGAAAAGGTAATAAGTGAAGGCAACAAAAGAAAGAGTTCTACACTTTGAGTGGTGAAGTAGTTGCAAGTGTCCATTACTTGTACAGGGAGGTCTGTTGAAGAGACTCACTCAGCTGTCCTCCGTGGCCTGACTGTGATCGTCCTACAAGAGGATCTCATGGTCTTTCTCAGATGGTACCCCTTTGTGTTCTCAAGCTGTCTGTCTCCCTCAGTGCCCTTCCACACCACCTCCACCACCCATTTCCCTGGTGCACAATGTGAAGGTTGAGCTTACCCTTCCCCCGCTAGGCACCATCTGGCACACTTTCTCTTTTTTGTTAGCATCTCATACACAAGGACTCTTGAATGCAGACTTGATGTTTAAAGTACAGATAGGCATTGACTGGCTCTAGGATAATCAGGTTCACAGAGAGAGAGCTGCTTCCTGGACAACTAATGCTTGTGAGGGGTGAGTGTTATGTGGTTGCAGAAGATTTAAGCTATGAATGAAGGATTGATTCTCAAGGGAATCGTTAATGCATAAGTACCTTTGTCTTTCAAAGTAGATTACATCTGTACTATGTCTTTCCCCCTAGGAAGTTGTGGAATTTCATCCTTGGAGGCTGAGTGACACGTAAAAAGGGAATCTCTCTGCTAGTTTCCCAAGGGTCAGTTTTTATGTGAATATGATTATAGATTCATCAGTAGAGAAAGGGGATGCCTTCAACAGTGGAAAATTTGATAGAAAGGCATTAAATTTAAGGTCCAATGATTTAGTCTGGAAATGTACCCATTGAGTTACAGATAAGATCCTGTAAGTTTAATCATCTCCTCTACTTCTCTGTGGCATGGTGTGTATGGATCATTTCAGTATCGGTCGATATTAATTCTATGTGAAGTTAAGTAACTTTGGTACATTCCATATTTATGAAACATTGAGGACCATTCTTTTCATATTTTCCCAGACAGAATTTACTGAGTACACACACCAGGCAGAACATAATTTTCTAAACGACCCTCTTTAAGAACATCTATTTTAAAAAGAATGGTGAGGTTTCTATATCAAAATGTCAAAAGGAAGACTTGTCAGTGACATACAGTTTCAATGATATTATAATTTGAAAGGTATGTATCTGATGACCAAGATGGGCCCTGTGTGGATTCTAGGATTTTTCTGGAATTGTTCTTTGCATCTTTATGTTATGAAAAGTATCCAACTACCAGTATGAAACCTACTTTACAAGTGTGATCTTGAGCAAATTTCTCAAATATAAAATGAGGGAACATCCATGAAGGCAGAGCTATGACTATCCATTTCATATCTTGTGGTCTAAAGAGTATCTGCGTTCTGGTAGATGTCTTCTAAAAGCATTATTCAGACGAGATCGGGCGCATTCAGGGTGGTATGGCCGTACTACCCTCATTAATTCTTTGAAAAGCATAGTTGTTTACATGATAAGCTACATGAACAACCTAAATATAATGCATACTTTTAAAACTTATCAACAAATATTTATTGAATGACTACTGACTACATATAATACCTATTATCTTAGTTTGATTAATCAAATACTATCTTGTTTTCGTAATGAATTAATTTATCTTCAAGAATATTAAAATCTGCTTCATATGTCTAATGACAATTTTACATCTTTACCATTTCTTTTACTTGATGATTTGTCTTATTGTCTTTTGAGTGGTCTCTAGAGATAAAGGATATTAAACCTTTATTGTTTTTGTTTAAAAAAAAGAATTATTCAGAGAATAAATGGTTGGCTGATTGAAGGACAGGCTAACTAAACAAATGGATAAGAAACTGTTTATCAAAATGAATTAAATAATCATATATCCTCCTCACATTCTTCCTCATTATTAACCAACATAGGACAAGCTGGCCTTATTTCTAGGGGAGTAGAGGAGCCTTCTACAGACTTGCACTTAGAGGTAAATGTGACTGTCTGGAAATCTGTCTCCTAGCCACATGTCATGTTTAGAAATGAGAAAGAACATACAGAAACTTACAATAAAATAACAGCTGCTTTCATGGGGCTCTAAAGCCAAATGGGTAAGAGCCCCATTTCCATGCTCTATTGACCTAATTCTAAAACCATCTCCACCACCTCCTAGCTAAGTGATCGGTCCCTCGAAGCCTCCGTAAAATGGAGAAAATAACAAGGATGTTGTGAGTGTGATGTGTCCCGTGATATGTTTGACATAATGCCTAATAAACTTTAACCCTTATTGTAATGTTTACAAGGTGCCATCGGCCTATCATGTAGGACTGCAGAACTGTGCCTGGAAAGAGGATGGAAGGGATATTTATTGATTGTCTATTATGTAGCCTGAACCTAGAGCAAGACATGTCCATGTATGATTTTATATAGGTATTGCAAAGAAGGCAACTCTAATTAAATAACAGAGTGTGGGAAGAGGCGTATAAATAGCTATGGGGACAGCGAAGGCAGAGGAGTGTTCTGTGCCTGGGTGTCAGGTGTGAGACGTCTGAGGAATGAATGAACAGGGTGGGGGCCACATGGAAGGACTCGCAGCTCACAGTGGATGAAGAGGAGCAGGAGGTATGCATGAATATGGGGACGAGGCCCTGGAGGAAAGGCCCACCTATCTTGCTAAGGTGGCCCATGCTTTGTCTGTGACAGACTTGGATGTTAAATGCTGCCAGGGTGGCCCTCGGGGCAGAGTGTGGAGACAGATGTGGTGACACGGGAGGCCGTGTAAGTACGGAGTGTCTTCTGCATGGTCCAGATTCGTGTCACCCTCAGAAGAGTCCAATAACATTGAGGGACATTGAGGACAGGTGACTGTGACATGAAGAAAATATCATCCTTCAGGTGAGCTGAAAAAGGTCTACATCCTGATTTTAAATGATTAATATCACCGCCTTCCAGTGTGTGTGTGTGTGTGCAGACTTTCTTCTTTCGTAAATTTTCTTATTTTCTCCAAACTTTATATAATGGGTTGACTTCAACAGTAATAATAATAATAATTGAAAGTAAGTTCATGACATGTAGAGCAAGACAGATCTGGTATCATCTCTCAACTCAAACTCCATGGGCTAGCTACATCCCCCATAAACTGAAAGAAAACGATTTTGTCTCCAACTTGACTTACTCGAAATTAAAGCTCAATAATTTCTCATTGCTTCTTGCCTTTAAGTCATTATATTATGTCTTTATTTCTGAAGGACTCATATCCTGGGCTTCTTAAAGTATCTCCTTTTGGTGCAAATGAATGTGACCTTTACCTAGAAACTGCTGCCCATGTACATGAACGCAGTGGAGAAATCGAGCCAGGGTGAAGAAAATGAGGAGCTCAGGGGGAGATAGGACTGTGAGCAAAACTTCCCCTCTGCACATCCAGGGCCAAGAAACATCAACAGATTAACATTAAAAACCCAAAGATCGCCGGGCGTGGTGGTGCATGCTTGTAATCCCAGTACTTTGGGAGGATCCGGGTTCGCAGCCAGCCTCAGCTCTCTCTCTCTCTCTCTCTCTCTCTCTCTCTCTCTCTCTCCCTCTCTCCCTGTTTCTCTCTCTCTACTTAGTGAGGCCCTCCGCAACTTTGTAAGACCCGGTTTCAAAATAAAGTATAAAAAATAGGGCCGGGGGTGTAGCGCGGAGGTAGAACGCCCCTGGGTTCAATCCCCGTTACTGAAAAAAAAAACAACCCAAAGATCTACATGGTCTTTATTTCCAAGAGTCCCTCTTCTGTAGGAGAAGCAGCCACTTGCTCAGTGCAGACTAGTGTTGTCCACTCGGCCAAGCAACTTTCATAGAGCCCTTGAACAGGGCTGCACCCCTCCCACAGACCGAGGACCTGGGTTCCTATCACCCAGTATAGGCTGGCTGTTGGATATGACATTAACAACCTACAGTGTGTTGCTTGCACTCACAGTAGGTCTGCAAATTTGGTTCTTTGTAATTTTTTAAACTGGTGTACGTTAGCCAGATTCTCTGGGCTGCATTTTATTTGGGTCCTTCCATCCAGAAAGGACCCTTTCTTGTTTTCATCCTATGCACTGCATAAAGAGGAGACTGGCTGACAAATTCCAGCCAGGAAAAAAAAAAAAGAGTTGGCCAATTAATATGCTAACCACTTATCGAAACGGTTCAATTATGAGAAGACCATATTGTAAGTTCATGTGGAACAAAGATTCAGCATGAACTGTCTTCTAGGTTGATCATTCTGCCTAAAATGTATTTGAAGTAAGTAATAAATAAACACAATCTCTACCTTTAAAAAAAACACAAAAAGCAAACACTAAACGTAAAGATTAGAAGGAAACAGATAAATGACCCCTTTGTAGAAATGATGCCTTCTCCCCTTTTACATTGACTAATTGACAACTATGTGAGTCTTTTTTTTTCTTTTTCTTTTTCTTCTTTTTTTTTTTCCAGAGGGAAGAAAAGATTTGCGTTGGCTGCAAGCCCATTAGCACAACGAGCTGGAGATCAGCCATCTGTCACAGCTGCTGCTGGCTTCGGCTGCCACTCTAAAGACAATGAACCCAGGGACCTGTCATAATCGTGATTGCTCAGTGACTTCTGCAGGTAACGCTGCCTTTTAGGATCCATCAGGCTCCATCTGTGCTGCCCGGTGCCTCTCTCTCCCGGGACGCTGCTCCCCGGGGGGCAGCAGAGCTCTGTGCAGACCCAGGGCTCGCCGCACTGGGGAGGCTACACCAGGGGCTGGGGCCAGGGGCCTAGGGTGAAACTGAAAACCTCCTAGAACTTGTTGTGAGATTTTAACCCCATCGCCAGGCGTTCGCAGCATCTGTCACTCAGCCTGTGCTGTTTGGGGAGATTCACACCAACTGTTTTTTTGCTTGACATACTTGTTTTATAAGAGATAAAAAATACTTATTTCCATGAGGTGGCTTTTATTTTTTTTATTTTTGATCAGCCTGTTTTGTCAAATATGCCTGATTATTATTTTTCTTTTCATGCTTGCCTTTCTTTAAGGCAAGAATTGGGATGCACATTTGACGATAGCCCCCAAATAACGACAGGCTCAGTAGAGACAGGGATGTGATGCAGGTTCTTCCCCTGGTCCCACCTGCATACCTGAAGCGGGGCCACATATTGCAGACCACACCCCAAGTCTCTTTACAATTAAAATAATATACTTTTATAATTAATTTCACTGCTTAAAAACACCTATTTTCCTTGGAGATGACATTGTTCTTCCCAGGGCTGAGAGATTATGGTTCTATTGACATACCTTGCAAGCATCCTGGGGAGATGGGAGTGAGGAGGTGTGATGGGTAGAGCCAGCAGGGCCAGTCCTGATGCAATTGAAAGCCTCTGCTGTCCACCAACCGGCTGGCTGGCCCTGTTGGCTTGCTTCCTGACAGGTGGGGGAGGTCAGCTCCTTGTTTTCATGCATCTCAGCTGATACCTGGTCCAAAAACCCCAGTCTGACCACCTGTGGTGTCCCTTGACTGCCTTGTGTCGTGTGCCTGGAGCATATCAAACAAAGCTTTAAGCTACTGGCTCTCCATACATGCACAGTTTTAAAGCATTTATTCATACAACAGAAGTGCCTTAAAGGAGCCTATCTACACAACCGTTTCTCAGGATAGTCTGTCTAAGGTAAAAAGAAGAACCAATGTCTCCGCTGATTGCAGTCTTCCACTGGTCAAACATCTGCCTTGAGAGCCTTAATGTCCTCTTGGCGCTCTGGGGCTGTGGGATAGCTCACCTTCCAGCGGCAACAGGGCAGCCCCTGAGCTTGTGTGGTGAGCTGTGCAGGGTGCCATGCCAGGCGGGTATGAGTTGGGCTCTCCACCGTGCCTGTGTAGCACTGGGCTGAGCAGGAGCCGGGAAAGCGGCTGCAGCTCTGCAGACAGGGGAGGCTGGAGGGATACAGAGGC
Source organism: Glis glis (assembly GCA_004027185.1). Lineage (NCBI taxonomy): Eukaryota > Metazoa > Chordata > Mammalia > Rodentia > Gliridae > Glis > Glis glis. The sequence goes on from PVJS01002731.1 coordinate 7,891, forward strand.
ATCTGACACATGCACAGGGTAGCCAAAGGGAAGAGACAGAAACTTAATACAGTATGGCAAGTCCTTGGTCTGGGATATGCATTGGAGAGTGTGAGAAAACCCCAAAATGGCACCTGCTTCCATCATGAGGGGTCCAGGAGGAATTCCCTGCTGAAACTGTTGAAGTCCAAATGGCGGTGTGCAAGAGCCTGACACATAAATAAGACTGAGGGATTAAAAGAACCATCAGAAAGCCGGGCATGGTGGCGCACGCTTGTAATCCCAGTACTTTGGGAGGCAGAGACCGGAGGATCCGGGTTCGCGGCCAGCCTCACCTCTCTCTCTTTCTCTCCCGTCTCTCTCTCTCTACTTAGCGAGGCCCTCCGCAACTTTGTGAGACCCGGTTTCAAAATAAAGTATAAAAAATAGGGCCGAGGGCGTAGCGCGGAGGTAGAAGGCCCCTGGGTTCAATCCCCGGTACCGCAAAAAAAAAAAAAAAGAACCATCAGAAGAGGAAAGGAGCGCTTCCTGAGCAAGTACACATGGTCCAGATGCAAGAGAGGCCACGCACTTTTGAGCATTTTCTCAGTTTGCAAGTATTCATGGTATTAATCAAAGAAAACCAGAGGGGTCAAGTCGGTTGTCCTCTCTCTCGTTCTTGGGCCTTGCTTTAGCTCTTTAGCTAGGCCAATTCTTATTAAACTTGTATCACCGTAGTGATCATTTCTCTTAATATATTTAGACTCTAAGATCAAAAGTATAATTAATGGTTCCTCTCTCTTTCTTTGTCTTCTGATATCTATACAATGAAAATGCACGCTCTTGTGTGAGATACAACTGGTCACACAGCAGGGACTGGAACTTACCCCAGGCTCCAAGTCTCCATGTGGGCTGCACTATCTGGCACTGTCTTGGCTTTGGTGGGAGTCCTTGAGAAGCACCCAATTTTCTTTTCTGAGTTTGCCCTGTATCTGCCTGCCCTGCTTTTCATGCACCTGACCTTCCATCTCAGGTGAGATCCCAGGTTAGTTATGAAGTCTGATGGGGAAGGCTTTCAAACTCATGTTCCTTTCATTTTTCAGCAATGCTGGCCACAGCGACAAGAAGCTAGGAGGGACCCCAGCAACTCACCTTTGCCTGGGAGATTTCATAGAGCACCCCACCTAAGAAGGTAGACCACATAAAAACAGAAAGCAGCACCAAGATCCTTCAGGTGCCTCCCAATGAAGTAAGCACAAGCCGCCGCACCTTTTCTCTTAGTTATTTTTCCACATTTATTTATCTGCAGAGCTGTATTCTGAGACAGACAGTCTGCACTTTCCCTTTCTTTCTTGCCACTGGATGACTTTTTTAAATGCACATCTTTGAAATGTGGCGAAGACAGAGCAAGGATGGATGTGTCGCCCCAGGCGCCGCTTCCGGGTTGTCAGCCCCAGGTTCCATCTGTCCTTTCATTCAAGAATTAGTTACAAGTTACATTTTTTTTTGCCATTTTAGTCTTTTTTTAAATTTTTCTGGTACTGGGAATTAAACTCAGGAGCATTCTGCCACTGAGCTACACTCCCAGCCCTTTATTATTTTTTTTTTTTAATTTGGGAACAGGGTCTCAGTAAGGTGCTGAGGGCTTGCTAAGTTGCTGAGACTGGCTTCAAACCTACAATCTTCCTGTCCCAGCCTCCTGAGTACTGGGATTACAGGCATGTGCGACCATGATCGGCTTATTTACCCTTTTAAATTCATGTGATGGGAGATGGGAAAGGGGAAGAGGGAAACACCCTAATTCTCAGCATGTACATACACAAATATATCAAAGTCAACTACTATGCCGAGCATGAGAAGGAGGGAAAGGGAGGGAATGGGGGTGGGAATTGGGGGAGGGCTAATTGACCGATGTGTGCATGTATACTTCTATCACCCTGAAACCCATCAAGATGTATGATTACAATGCACCAATAAAAATAAATAAATATAAAAATTTTGTGTGAGTCTCTGTACATATGGCCTTAGTTGCATCTTGTGTTATAAGCTATTTTCTCACATTAAAAGCATTGTAAATATGAATATGTCCCCCTGTTCTTAGCATTCTTTATAATATTAGTGACTACATAACATTCCATCTTTCATCATATGCCTACATCATAATTTATTTAAACAATTCCCTACTGTGATTCGTCCCATTTAATTTTTTTGTAGGGCTTCATTGGCACATTCAACATTTTAGAGCTACATAGATCTTTGCCTTTATGTCTGGATATAAATAATTCGATTCAGAAATACCGTGTGGAGGACTCATGTTTTGATACATATTTCCTGGCATGAGTCATCAGGAAGACTATTAAGGAAGATTTCAGTGTGCGGCTTTATTGAACATCTGTGATTTGCACAACACTGTGGAGAAACACGCAAACAAACTATAGCGTGTAATCTTCCCTTTAGGAAATGAAAACCTAATTAGGGAAACACACGTTTCATATATGTACACATACACATGTGCGGATATGATTTCTCTCATTTATAACAAGTACCTGGTGTGTTTGTCAATTAAAAATAGATCAGTGTGAACAAAAAGCATGAATCACAGACGTAGCCCTCAGACCTGTTCCTGATCTGTCTCTGAGCATCATAAGCACCTCTTTTCCTAATTCACACACCGGCAATATACCAGTGTCACAGGGATCTACTTTGCTAAATCTGGAGCTTTCATCCATCTTAAATAAGTTTTATCGTCTATATTTACAAGTAGAGCATAATGTTATGGGATACAAATAGGTAGCAGAGGTTATAGAGTGAAATGAATTAAAGTATCCATCATTTCACATGGTTAACCTTTTCTTTTTTGTGGCAAGGTCAGCTAAAGTCTACTCAGTTAGAATGAGTCCTACACATGGTAGAATTTTCCTACCTATATTCCCCCTCGCCTACACTACATCCCAACTTGTTACATACTCCATGTCCTCTTCTTTTTGTCTTCTGACCTACATCTCAACATTTCTTCCCCCAGCCCTACACCCTGGTAACCACTGTTGTGTTCCCTATCTCTACGTAGTTGACGTTTTTAAAATTCTACATGTAAGTGTGGTTATCCAGTAGTTTTCGTTCTATGCCTGGCTTGTTTTGTGTAGCATGCATACTGTTCTCAGCCTCGTTCCTAATGTCCATAATATTAATAATAACATTCATAATATTCTCCAGCCTCATTCCTACTCTTCATAGGGCTTCAGGGACATTGACTTGGCACCACAGGATCAGGTGGGCTGGGTAGTCTGAAGATATATCTGCCACTGTCTGTGGAGCGCCCCCTCTGACTGGGAGGACTAGGGTGAGGAGGGAGGACAGGAGCACAAAGACCTAGAGATGCAGCAGCATCCTTCCCTTGGTTGCTCCAGAGGCTACCACAGAGGTTCACCCAAGGTCAAGGTCGGTTGACAAGAGTTCTGCAGTTGTCTCCAGGGGGAGGGACTTGAAGCACTCCACCTGCAGCTGCAAACAGCATTTAAATTTTGTCACAGGGTATTGAGCCCAGTCAGGAAAAAAGATGGGGCAGGAGAGAAAAAATGAATGGCTGGTCACCAGTGGACTGAAGACAATCTCTTGCCATGTCTCCCTCAGAAATCATACTTTTTCACACTCAAAAGTGGACCAAAAAGCAGTTGGAACTGCCGCCTTCCTTGGATTGGTGTGATACGTGTGTATACACGTGGGTGCATGCATGAACAGCCCTGTGTGGGGTATGTGTGTGTGTGTGTGTGTGTGTGTGTGTGTGTGTGTGAGAGAGAGAGAGAGAGAGAGAGAGAGAAAATAATTTGATGAAAGCAGGCAATTAAGAAGAGGTGGGAGAAAGCTCCTTTCTTTCCACGATTTTCCCTTTCAGTATTAAATATGCATTATCTACTCCCTTCTATTTTGAGTGATATTGTCTATCAAGTTGTTAGATTTAACAATGTGGCGCACCACTAGGAGTCGATCTCAGGGTGAATCTGGTCTTGATGACATGCCAGAAGATACCTTTTTATTATCTTTATATCAGATTTGATAGTTGTGACATTCATCCCTCAAATAATATAGGCCCTCAAAGAGTATATATCAGTACATTCTTTAGAGTTGAAATGGATTCTGATGTTCTCAGAGACAAAGAATGTATGCCTGGTACAAAATAAAAGCAAAACAAAACCTTTCTAAGAGGAAGCCATGTATGCACATAACGCATTTCTACACAAATGAGTAGACAAAGGTGGGCCAGTGGTTTTTAGGATGCTCCCAGTGGACCAAGCTAGTTTTAAATCCTCAGTGAAGTGATGGCTGCCACAAGGGGTCTTTGGTGCTGCTGAGGAGACCCACCCCCAAACTCTGAAGTCACCCCAAACATCTGCCTTCCCCCAACCATAGAGATTCTATAGCTCCCAGTTCCTAGTGTCACTGAGGAACTACCCCAAGTTATAAGCCATGTCTTCCTCCTGAGTCAAGAAACATCCATGGTCTTTTCTCCCAGAGAATTTGCAAGGAGGAAAATAGCTCTGATGAGTTCAAGGAGAGACCCAGCATCCATGGAGCATTGGGTTTCAGGGGGGACTAGGACTTTCCAGATGTGAGGACAGGTCTCCCAACTCAATTTCCATGGGTACACACTGAGTTGACAGAATGGAGCTGGCCTCAGTCTGCACTTGGCCAAGGCTGTCTTTTCTACACTGAGAAGACATGGACACCCTGATCATACGGCATCCCACTAGGCTCTGAAATTAGGACTGTCTTCCTGAAGACCCAAAGGGACTCCATTTCTTTCCCATGATACCTCAGTGTAAGGGCCAAGCCAGAATCCTGACCATCAGACCACAGACACCATCAACAGTCTCCAAGTTGTTCACTTTGTGTATATGATGTCACTCTGACTCGGGGACGGGGAGTGACTTGCCCCCGAAGCAACAGAGTTCCCGATAGAACCAACAGTCTCCAAACCTGCCATTAGATGACCCACCTGGATGCTTTGTGTACAAACAAGAGTGATCGCTCACACCAAGGAGTTGCCAGGACATCTGGGCACTGCTGAAAGTGTGGCATCAGTGAACTCATTGGCATCCTCCTCCGCCCATGAGGAGGTCTCTGCTGCACAGAACAGCATCAGTCACCACTGCAGAACGGTGAGCATGAATAGTGTTTGGGAAGGTGCATTGCAGCTGAGCCTTGCCCACATTCAAAGGGCTCCAGGAACACAGTGCAGGGCACCTGGGCCTCTTGCAAACAAGATGCCAGAGGGGCTCACAAATGCATTTACACTGCAACATCACACCTTGACAGCAGATATAAAAATCCCAGTAACACGGGGAAAAAAGGTAGAACAAGTAAGGGCACAAGAATGAGATGTGAAGAGAACCCAGATGGACAGGCATCAGGCCTGCACACAGAGGACAGTCTATAAATGTGCCTCTCAGTTTCTTAAAGGCCAATACATAGGAGTTAATCTTATTGATCATTGGTGAATAACTTCATTAGATATCACAGAGGCAGAATCTCTTTGAACAGCAAGATTACAACACATATTTATGTATCCTCTATTCTTGATGGAATTTCTCACAGCTTTTTACCAAACTTATTTAATATCATCATCATGACTATAATTATTAGTAGCATTTTTTGTGGGATGTAGATCATTTGTGGCATTTCTATCACACTATTAAGTCATTTACTCACTCAATAAGTCTTTAGTTAGCTTCTACTGTGGTCCAGGATTAGTGTGCACAGATATAAATGGGACCCAGTCCATTCTACCAGGAATCTCCTAGATAAGATATGTATATAAACAAATACTGGGTAACATGGAAGGACAGAGATGGAGGTATGTATTCTATCAGACCTGGGAGGAGAAGATGTGTAGGGAAAGACTTTCTAGAAGAAATGAGACTTGAGTCTAGTTTTAGTTTTTTAACGTGCTTTTATTGGTGCATTGGAGTTTTACATCACAAGTAATATCCATTTGATGTTAATATACATGCACACAGCTCTTAGTGTCCTCCCGCCTACCCCCAATGATGTTGGTATATTTTCACATGTATGTGATGATGTTGGTATATTTTCACATGTACATATTGTTTATGATAGTAATTCCACTGATTCGCTTCTTTTGTGCCCTTCCCCTTCCCTTGTACCACTTCCCTTGCCCCACTGAGGGTTCTCCATTATCAACTGGAGTCCCTTGTGTGTCCCCACTACTCTCTAGGTTGCACATTTGAAAACATATGTCCCTTCTTTTTTTGTGATTGACTGATCTCGCTTAACATAATGTTCTCCAGATCCTTCCATTTTCTTGCAAATGATGTTATTTTGTTCTTTATTGCTGAGTAGAATTCCATTGTGTGTATTTCCCACAATTTTGTAATCCACTCCTCTGTATTGTCCTGTATTTCTTGGATGGCCAGGGTGTATCTTCTGTATATCTGTTGACTGTGTTTTCAGTTTTGAATGAACTGTCTTCCAGGAATGATACCCTGTTTTCCATGTGGTAGAACCTACTAGAGTTGGTTTCTATTGCAGCCTTTAATTCATTTATTGACTCCTTCATTTCGTTGAGTGTATCTTTCTGATTCTTTCTTAGAGCCTCAACTTCCTACTTCATCTCCTCTATGATTTCTTTGAGGCCTTTCATCATTCTGAAGATCAAAATTCTGAATTCTCCATCTTGCATTTCCTGTAGGTCAGTATCAGTAATCTCACTTGATGCATCGTGAGTGTTTCTTGTTTCTTCACTGTTCCTCATTCTGGTATTTTCGGTGTTTTCAATTTTGTGTTTCTGTTGTATCTGCATCATCTTCCTTTCTATGTATAAGAGCTATTGATGATCCCTGTAGACCCAATTGGGTCAGTGCGCTGTAGGCTGTGGTTCCCTCCCGTCTGGTTGACCGGGGCCTGGTGTGTGTGTGTGTGTTCCAGGGCACGCAGGTTCCAGAGCTCAGGTGTTGGCACATGAGGTGCACTTCAAGGCACGGTGTTGGATGTGGGCTCCGAGGCGCAGGTGATGGCGCCGGAAGATGCCCGGTCTCCAAGGCGCAGATGCTGAGGGTTGCCCGGGCTCCAAGTGGTGCACACATGCTCTGGGTCTCAGGGGGTGTCGCTGGAGGTTGCCCAGGCTCTGATGCGCGGCACTGAGTATCTCGCGCGGGCCCAAGGAGGGTGCGAACTCTGTATTGGGTGGCAGTGCCTGAGGGTGCACAGCGCTGAGGCACGGTGCTAAGGATCTCACGTAGGCCCCCATGAGGTGCGTGGGCTCCTGGAACTCAGGTGGCAGCGCTGGTGCGTGCCTTGGCTCTGAGGAGGTGTGGAGGGTCGCATGGGTCTCAGGCGGCAGCGCCGGAGGGTATCCAGGCTCTGAAGTGCGGCGCAGGGGCTTCCACACAGGTGAGAGAAGTGCAGGCTCTGGGTCTTGGGTAGCAGCGCTAGTGGGTGTGGGGGTCCGAGGCGGGGATTGGAGGGCCGCCCAGGTCTCGGGTGGAGGTGTTGGAGTCCAGGGCAGGGCGCAGAGGGCCGCCTGGGTAGCCTGGGACCGCGCGGCTGGCCTAGGCCGGGTGCGGGGGTCACCAGGGTAGCACAGGAAGGCGCAGCTGGCCTAGGCGGGGCACGGCTGTTCGCCCTGGTCACGTGGGATGGCGCTGCTGGCCGCCTGGGTCACATGGGATGGCACGGCTGGCCTAGGTGGGATGCGGCTGTTTGCCCTGGTCTCACAGGACGGAGCTGCTGGCCTATGCGGGGTGTGCAGGGGGCTGCCCTGGTCGTGTGTGACGGAGCGGCTGGCTGCCTGGGTCGCACGGGACGCTGCGACTGGCCTAGGCAGGGCACAGCTGGCCACCCTGGTCATGCAGGACCGTGCAGCTGGCCTAGGCGGGACACGGCTGTTCGCCCTGGTCGCGTAGGACGGAGTGCCTGGCTGCCTGGGTCCCAAGGGACTGCGAGTCTGGCCGCCTGGGTCACATAGGACAGTGCTGCTGACCTAGGCAGGGCGCGGGGGGCAGCCCTGGTCACGCGTGATGGGGCAGCGCGGCTGGCCTAGGTGGGGCGCAGCTGGCCGCCCTGGTCACGTGGGACGGTGCAGCTGGCCACCTGGGTCGCACGGGAAGGCGAGGCTGGCCACCTGGGTCTCACAGGAAGGCAAGGCTGGCCTCCTGGGTCACACAGGACTGCACATCTGGCTGCCTTGGTCCCACGGGGAGCACAGCTGGCTGCCCAGGTCGTGCGGGACAGTGCGGCTGGCCTAGGTGGGACACGGCTGATCACCCTGGTCTCCCAGGACGGCGCGCCTGGCTGCCTGGGTCTCAAGGGACCACGAGTCTGGCTGCCTGAGTCACTTGGGACGGCGCTGCTGGCCTAGGCGGGGCACGGCTGGCTGCCCTGGTTGCGTGGGACAATGCAGCTGGCCACCTGGGTCACACTATAAGGCATGGCTGGCTGCGTGTGTCACACAGGACCGCACGTCTGGCCGCCTTGGTCACACGAGACAGCGCGGCTGGCAGCCTGGGTCCCGCAGGATGGCACAGATTGCCTAGGTGGGGCGCCAGGGGTGGGGGGCCACCCAGGTCTCAGCTGGTGTGGGGCTCCGATGCTGGGTGTCGGGGATCGCACGGGCTCATAGTGCGGTGGGGAGGTACGTGGCTGTGGCAGGAGCCCACACCAGGGCAGCCTTTGAAGGGTATTCACAATCTGTTGCTGTGATGGCCCCACCACTCACAGAATTCTGCTCCAGTGTCTCCTTCTGATCTGTCTCTTGAGTCTAGTTTTAAATGTTGACCAGAAGTTAATTGTTTCGAAGATAAAGTGGGAATACCTTCAGGAGACAGAGTGAGCCCAGCAAAATGCGTGGGAAGATTTGTTCCTATCTCAGTCTTTCTGGATCCTAAAACCTGAGGCAGAGGCGTAGCCACTGTCACTTCTGAGCATGTAACTGGGGCTGGACAATGGAGCTCACTGCTTCCCATACAAACGTGAACCTAATCTTTTGGCAACCAATTGCTACCAAGGGCCCTCAGGGCTAGGTAGAACTTGTTTTAGACCTCCACACCCATTTTGCTTGCGTAAAAGGCCCTGTCACTGAACACTGAAGGCTTTCTGTGACATCAGACCCTGGCAGAGCTGCACCCCATGTGTGACATGAGACCGCTTCATATCTGGCCTTAGGCCCCACCAGAGAAAAGACTTTGTGTTCGGCTGCTGTTGTGGGGAAAGTCTCGCACTTCTACTGAGGCTCTATCATTCTACGTGGGAGTCAGTTCTGCCTGAAGAAGCGGATTCTGGGAGATGTGTTATTACAACACCAGCCAGGCATGAATATTTAACCTTTCTGGTGCTGAATGATTTAACAGGTGCCTCTGCAGTGTCTGAGGAGACGTGTTCCTTCAGGGTCTAATAAAAATAAGCATTGTCTCCGACTTACTCTGCAGTGAGAGTAGAAAGAAAGACTTCTATTCATACTCGGTTAGTGTCATGAGTGTCAGAAATAGGTCCATGAAGAATCTGGAGATGAATGGGAGTTTACCACCAAAACAAACACAAGCAGGAGCAAGCACTCCCCTTCCACACACACACACACACACACACACACACACACACACACACACAGCCTACTGGCACCCAAAGTGTTAACTTATGTCCAGGCGGCAATTCACGCCCTCTGCATGGTGCATGCCCCAGACATTTCTGAGGAGGACTCATTACAGGATTTCTTTTAGGGCAGGACATATAAGCATCCGATTTTAATGAATTCCATAAATAAAAGATGATGGAATGCCAGTGTTTTGCAAACGGTGTGAGGTTAGCTTTAGCTCTCAATCCAGTGGCCAGATTCCTGTAGCTAGCTCCTTTTCCTCCTTGGCTTTGTTTGATAAAATGCTCGTATATTTAATCATATAAGAACAGTGCGTCCTTTTCATTATAAAAAGGATAGTATTGGATCTACGGTTTCCCATGGCCCAAGTTTCATGCTGGAGACACCAGTCAGCAGTCTCCCTCCTGTCATTAGTTGTCCTCCAGGTAACCGAGCACAGAGGACTGCCAGAAGAACAATCAAAGCTATGAAAATCAGATTGTTTATACCTTTCCAGGGAAGCGTTCAATTAAGTGATTGTTCTTGTAGATGCACACTCAATCGTGTTAATATGAGTATTTGAAAATTCTTTATGAATAGAAAGAAATTCAATTACGCAAATGATCAGAGAGTGGCCCGGCGCCCTGGTTATCCATACCTTTAGGAACTCCTAGATTTGGGTGTGAATCATCAGTACCCACAGCATAGGCCCTCACTTTAAACTGCCTGAGGCGTACATCTGTCCTGCCCTGGACCACTTCTGAAAATGCTCCAGCAATTCTCAGCTCCAGTGTGATCCCCTTCCTCTGGAGGGTGGCCCGGGGTCCTGGCTTCCTTCCTCTGCCCATCAAATGCCGACAGTGGTAGGATGTCACTTCGTTTTCTTTTGGGGGCAGTGGGTGGGTACTGGGGATTGAACCCAGAGGCATTCTACCTCTGAGCTACACCCCAGCCCTATTTACTTTATGTACAGAAACTACTCTGAGGTTTCCATCCCTCAACACCCCAGGAACTTGTGTCTATGTGTCTACTGAATCCCAGGAGCTATGCTCAGTTCAGGAGAAATGGAAAAAAAAAAACATTAATCTGTGCCATGAAATAGCTCACAAGACAAACCCAGGAAGGGAAGGAAAAATGTTGAACAGGTAAAATTTGGGGTACAGAGGAAACAGAAGCTGAGCCTTACCTCAGAGGATATGAGCATCCTGATCTGCTCCTGATGTGGTGTCAGAAGTGGGATGTGAGACCCCAGTAGAAGGAGCAAGGGACAGGCTGAACAGAAGACAGCAGAGGGAGGTGCTGGCATGTGGCCTGAGAGATTGCATGCTCATCTGAGGGCAGAACAGCCTGATGGAAGGGTTTTTTAAATGTCCCAGGCAGTAATGCCTGAATTTCAGAAGTGCTGAACCATGATGAGAGGGATGGGGCCCCGGCGGGAGGAAAACCAGGGTACTGGAAGGCAGCCAGGCTAACAGCATGGTGGCATCTCTGAAGACCAGGCAGGAAGGGTCTGGTAGACAGTGTGGGCGGGCCAGCAAGTGAGCACAGGGCCTCCCTCCCTGAACACCAACGAGGGCCAGGCATTATATGGGACACTGAGAAGGCTGACTTCCTTCGATCCTCACAGTGCCACGTGAGCCAGGTATTTTACAGTGATATAACCAAAGCCCAGGGTCTTAAGTCATGGCACAGTTTGTAACTGGGTAACATGAGGACTAAAGCCCAGGGCTGCCTGACTTTAAATATACAGCATTTAGATACTTATGCAAGCAAACCTTGAGCTTTCTGAAAAGCTGTCTACCCCAAGGGACTCATGTTCTAAGGGGTTTGTATGGAAGTTCAGACCAAAATAAAAAAAAATGTCATTTTCTATAAATATAGGGGAAAAAGGACACACTTTTTATAATGGTGTTATCTACATATTTCTAAACATTTTCTATTCTTATAATTCCCTGTTCACATCCGAGGTACACATAGATGTGGATTAAGTGGCCGCTGGTGATAGGGTGACCACATACCCTGATTAGCCCAGAATGGCCTCAGTGAATGCCTGGGGTCCAGTGTAAATATTGATATTTTCCTTCTTACCTTCTGAGGCTTCCCTGTGTGGATGATAACCCACAGAGTCATCCCATGTGAATAATCTGGTCACTAAGCACTGCGTTACCCCCTTTCTGGCTGCTCCACCTACTCCAGGGGTCACCGTGACCTCTCATGCTCCAAATTTCCAAGAGCCTCAAAATAAAACGAACAGACTGGCAGCAGCCTGAGAGAATTCAAATAACAGAGGCCTGTGCTGTCTCCAGAGGTACAGACTCCAGAAATGGAGAAATGTTCCTTCTTTGTAAAAAAATCATGATGGATCAACAGTATTGGTCAGAGTGAATTTTAAGACACATTCACAGGGCTCTGGGACTAATTACCAGCAAGTCCCCAGGTGCCCCCTCAGAACCATGTGCACATCCACGCCACATCCAGGTTCAGCTGATGATGATAATAAATATCCTTTATCAATTTTGAGATTGACAAGGCAACAGTATCACATAATAGTATCCAATGCTACCTCTTTTTCCTGAGGGGCATAAAGAGCCATTTTTTTCTTAATAAGAAGAAATAGCACTCTAGCTAACAGCTATTACTTCCATCCTGTAGCTTTGTCTTATGGACCCAGAACCAAGGGAAGGAGGGTCCCTTTCTGAGCTGTCTGCAGACAAGACCAAAGGAACCTCTTGAGCTGCTACTGAAGCCAACCTGCTGTCAGGGCTACAGGTGCTGGTTGCCCCTCTCTTCTTCAGGTGGTGTATAGATTCATACAGATTTATAAGGGTTGTATTTATTTATTCACCTTACTACTCTGACTCTATCCTAATTCAGGATTTTCCCCCCTCATGCCCAAGCAGGAAAAAGAATGCTCACAAGCGGACGAACCCAAAGTTTGTCCAGGGTCAGAGACTGTGCTACAGGTTTGTCAGAGTTTCCCAAGCTGCAGGGGCCACCTGGTGCAAGACTCAGGGAAAGTGGTCTCTCTGTGCTTCCCTGATCAAGTCTTTGGGGGAATGTGCATGACAAGGAAAGGTAGAAATAGCTCTAGTGACTCCCCAAATCCTAGAATGTACCCCGAGCACAAACTACAACAGCATGGAGCGATGCTCCTGATCCAGAACCTATATGGGGTTACTGGACTCAGAGATCAGGGGAGCAGGCACCTGGGGGTGTCAACTTATTTACTTCCAAAGATGGAGAGCAGGTGTGTTGCACAACTCCCTGTTCTATTCCCTCTGTGCACACTGAGACTTTGCAAGCAGAACCATTCTCAGCCCTGAACTATTTATTCATTGATTCAACAAGTGTTTATTGGTTACCTACTGTGCATTAGGTAGGGATCCAGTCATGAGCAACACAGTCAAAGTGAGGCTTCTGGTCTTAATGGAAAGAGATAGAATGTAATCAGGAAATGAACTAAATAAGCACAGTGTTCTTATGTTCAGGTGTTCTCCCTACAAGAAAGACAAGGTCTGAGTTGCTGATGGAGACAAGCTCATTAGGTGGTGTGGCTAGAGAGTGAGAAGCAGCTAGAGATGTAGAAAGGGGCCCCTCAGTCCTCAGAGGCCCCAGGAAGGAGACATGGCTTGGTTCTATGTCAATGGGAGCCACTGAAGGGCTGTGAACAGGAGCAGGGGGATGCTGGAGTGAGATAATGGGATCCTGTTTATATATTAAGAAGGTTGTCCTGAGTTTCAGACAGCAAATGAAAAACAGGGAGACCCTTGGTGGTCATTGCAGTAATTTAGGCTAGAAATGATGGTGGGCTGGGCTAGCATGCTGCAGAAAAGATGAGGAGATGAGGATGAAGGAAGCATGTACCGAGGCAAAGACAAGACCTGGCTGAGGTTCTACACACAGGTATGAAAGAAAGGAAGGAGAAAAACAACTGTTCCCACCTTTGGTACTTAATAAACAGTGCTGTTAGTGTGCTTATGGATATATTCCTTAGTGTTTTTCTGAATCGTGCTTTCCTATTTCTACGTTTACTAACATGTTTGTAAAGATTTTGCAAATCCCTATTCTTTCCCCAGAGTTAATTCATCAAAATATAGAAACGGAATAAAACATATCGAACTCACATGGCACTCTTTATCACATCCATCATCTGGAGCATTAATGTATGTCTATTCGTTCATAGCAATCTGTCTCAGTCAGCATTCCCACTGCTGTAACTGAAAATACCTGATGACCACAACTTAGAGGAGAGGAGATTTATTTTCTCACACTGCTGGAGGTTTCAAAGGTCTCTGTTCATGTCAGGCTGGGTGAAGACTGCAGAACTCAGAGCATGGTGGCTGGGAAGCTCAGAGAGAGTATAGTGGAGGGAAGAGGCTCTCACATCATGGAGGCCAGGAGAGAGAGAGAGAGAGAGAGAAAGAAAGAGATGGAGGCAGATATAGATATATATATATAGTCCCCCAAGGCCACACATCCAGGAACCCCTTCCCAACAACCAAGCCCCGCCTCCAACATGGCTGCCTTATCTACCACAAGGTCTAGAAGACATTCTAAATCTGAACCATAACACTGTCCTTCCAAAAATGTACATAATTAATTGCCATTTTCCTCTCCAGAGCAAAGGTATGGTTATGAGCGGACGTTCTGGAAAGACAGTGCAGCCACAGAGATGCAGAGATAAGACTGAGCAAGGTCTTGGAGGGGACAAACCTGTGTCCAGAGAACAGATGCTCTCTGACCACAGAAGTTCCCAAAGGACTAATGTGGTCCTCTGCTTCCCAGGCTCCAGCCTTCATAGTTCAGGGGTCAGTGCATTAACCCAGTGCCAAAAGATTCATGAATCCTTAAAATACATCTCAGAATATTTGTGGAGCTGTACAGTTGATACTGTTTATAGTATAAAAACACATCGTTTTGACAAATGCCCCCTGCCTTTGGAAACAGAGGCTCTGCAGAAGTGAATTTAGGGAGCACTCAGTGCGGCTCAGGATGCAAGCTGCTCACTGGACCCTGGATCCTGGATCCCTGGAGTGATGGCTCAGCTCTGCAACCCTCTCACCTGCAGACTTGGATCAGCTGCAAAGCCTGAGGAAAGTCAAGGTGCTCAGAATACCCTGGGTTTCACAGGTAAACATGGAAAGACGTGCACAATTCAAATCTCCAAATAAATCATTTTCCGCACTTTCGTCACGGAGGTTTATGACTTATTGATGCTTTTTATTCCATGCCAGGAAGGGAACAGTCTAGAATTTTCCATCTCCTCAGTAGGCTTATGAGAGTAGGGCTGAATGTCTACCCAGTGGCAATCCCCTCATTAAAATGAGCAGTCTGGAGCTATTATCTTCACAGCGATGTATTAATGCAGCTCCATTAAATAAACTGGGTGTTCTTTGTAAATGGTTGATGAGGTTCATTTTGGATTATGAATATCATATTTATTGCTGTTTTATGTGTAATACTCAAATTGATGGCTAATTCTTCCAGCAGCAACTCATAGTGAGGACCATTAAAAAGGGTTTTCTTTTTTTTTCTTCCCCTCTAAAATAGGTGAAATGTGACCTAATTTTAAGGGTATTACAAATAAACTACTTGTCTTTTTAATAAATACTGAAGCCTGAGATTATAGGAAACTCTGTTCTGTGCCTGACATTGTATTTGGAGTGGTTGTGAGTGAAACCCCCGATGGGCTTTCTGTATCTGTTGATTGGGACTTTGAGGTCTGAACTGGCTGTGAGGTTAAGTAGTGGGGCTGGTTTGCACAGGAAGTTTACTGTGCACATGAACGCAGCTCTTATCAGTTGACAAGTCCAGAGACAGTACCTAGGAGAGGGAAGAGGACTTCACTAAGCTGCCTCAGCATCATCAAGATGGGTGCCTTTGGCCAGGCATGGTGACACCTGCTTGTAATCCCAGTACTTGGAAGGCTGAGACAGGAGGATCTCAGGTTCACAGCCAGCCTCAGCTACTTAGTGAGGCCCTCCACAACTTAGTGAGATCCTGTTTCAAAATAAAGAATAAAAAATAGGTCTGGAGGTAGAGCTCAGAGGTAGAATGCCCCTGGGTTCAATCCCCAGTTCCACACACACAAAAAAAAAGGTAGGCGCCTATGGGTCAAGAAGAGGCAGGGCTGGACAGGTAAAAAACCAATGAGGACAGAGACAGACAAGATGGAGATGAACGAGGGGAGCTAGCCAAGGCTCACATCTGCTCTGTGTAGGTAGCCCTTAGAAATTCACAAAAGCCAAAACCATAACCAGATACCACCACACACTCATGAGGATGGGCATCGTCCACCACACAAAACCAAGCCAAAAAGCAAGAACCAGAAAATAGCAAGTGTTGTGGGGGACGTGGAGAAATGAGGACACTTTTGAATTGCTTGTGGGAATGGAAAGCACTGCAGCCACCCACTGTAGAAAACAGTATGGTGGTTCCTGGAAAAATTAAACAGAGAATTGCCATGCGATCCAGCAAAATCACTTCCAGGTATCCACTCGTGAGAATCGAAAGCAGAGGCTCACACAGGCGCAGCCAGTCCTTCATGTCTGTGGGTTCCGCATCCTTGGAGTCAATCAACCATGGGTTGAAACTATCTGAAAAAAGAAAAATTGTGTCTATCCTGAACATGTAGGGACTTTCCCTGTAATTGTTTCCTAAACAAAACAGTATGAAAACTGTTTACACCGCATGTTGTGTTAGGTATTAGAAGTAATCTAGCGATGACTTAATGTAGGCAGGAGGGTGTGCATAAGTTATATGCAATGGTGTGCCTTTTTGTAAGGGGGACTAGAATAACTGTGGATTTTGTTATCCTCAGGAGTCCTAGAATCAGTCCCCCATGGAAACTGAGGAAAGATTGCATTTGTCTATTGTACCTAGCAGCATTATATATAGTAGCCAAAAGATGAATGCACCCCAAATGTCCATTGATGGATAAATAGATAAAATACATACAATGAAGTACTATTCTGCCTCAAGAAAGAAGTAAACTCTGACACCTGCAACGACATGGACATACCTGGAAGACATTTGCTAAGTGATATACACCTGTTACAAATATTGTAAGTTACAAATATTGCACAAATATTACAAAAGATCCTGTTACAAATATTGCAAGCCTGCTTATATGAGGCAAATATGGTAGTGAATTCATAGAGACAGAGGGTAGAATCGTGGTTTACCAGGGAAGAGAGCAATGAGGGGTTATTGTTTAAAAGGCAGGAGGTTTCCATGTGGGATGTGAGAAAGTTCTGGAGATAGATAATGGTGGTGGTGGTCATCCAACCCTGTGCATGTAGTGAATGCCACTGAACTGCATACTTAAAAATGGGTTCACTGACGAATTTCATGTCCTATGTATTTTGCCACAATGAAAGTCATGAAAACAAAAAGATAAACACTGCTATAAGATGATGGAATATTGATTTGGAGAAGCAAATCCAACATTTGAAACACTCTCCGAAGCCAGATCTACGACCATTCACGGGTTTGTTTGTGTGACATTTTTAACAAGCTGCTAGAAGGAGTAGCCATGTTGCCTGGGAGAGCTTGTAGCCACCAGATGCATACTCTGCCTTTTATTGGTGTATCCTAGTCTCAAATCATAATGGAGTTCATAGTGATAGTGGCACACACACACACAGCACTGGATGGTCTTTCCCCCGTCTTTTCCCCGGCTCCCTCCCCATTCCCCCTCTCCCCCATCCAGGGTGTTGAGATTGACATTGGCATCTCACATATATACATGATGCCCATGGAACTGATTCCTTCATTGATCCTCCCTCTCCCTCCCCTTCCCCTAGACCCCCTCCCTGGCTCCACTGAAGTTTCTCCTCCATTACCTGAAGTCCCTCTGATATACCGATTACTCCCTAGCTTCCACACATGAGAGAAAACAGATGACGCTTCACTTTCTGTGACTGGCTAATCTCACTTAACACAACATGTGTGTAACTTTTAACCAGTTTCTCAATCTCATCAAACCTCAATGTATTTATTTATCTGTAAGAGGGTGCTGATAATTCTCCCATACCAGCACTACACAGAAGATTAATTGTTATAAAATACAGGGATTTCCTGCAACTGACAGGGATTTCCACAAACGTTTTCTTTTCTTTCTCTTTCTCTCAGATTACTGACACGGACCTCCACTAATTTTGTTTGCATGTATAAGTTCCCTTGGCTTCCATCTTCCCTACCTCTCTCTCTCCTTCCATTGCATGGCCTTTAAGTCACTCTACACTTTATACAACAGCTCCCTACCTTTGCCTCCATATCCTCTGCTGACAGTCGGGCTCTGTGAGGATCTGTCTCATTTGTGCACTTTCCCATGGACTAAGTCATGTGTGCGTGCAAGAGGTACACATATTTAATGTTTGTTTACTGAGTAGGCGCTTTTTCAATCCTTGAGTTGTGTAGTCTCTCTCAGTACATTGCTCACTTCTCTTTACTCTTTATTTCGATATTCTTTTTATACTTTTACTGGTGCATTGCAACATTTGGTCTACCTTTAGCTTTTAAGCAGTGGTTTATATATTTGAAACTAAAGAAGAAACACAGTTAGAAAAAGAAACTTAAAGGGAAAAACAAGAGTTATAATATTAGGAACTATTGCCACTTAAGGCCCTATCCTAAATAAATATAAATTTTGATATAAGGAAATACATATAATTTGACTGATTGAATGCAAACTAATATAAGCAGAATAAAAGATTATCTTTGAACTCAGCTCAAAGATTGGCACATCACCTGTGGCTTCTCTTTAGGCTGATTAGAAATGACGCCGAGTATACTCATTTTTTGAAAAGCAGGATCTCCTTTAAAAGCACTTTCTAGCCAGGTGTGGTGGCACACACTTGCAATGTCAGTACTTGCAAGGCTGAGACAGGAGGATCACAGGCTCGTGGCCAGCCTCAGCTACTTAGTGAGGCCCTCCACAACTTAGTGAGACCCTGTTTCAAAATAAAGAATTAAAAATAGGGCTGTGAGTGTAGCTTAGAGGTAGAATGCCCCTGGGATCAATCTCCAGTACCGCAAAAGAAAGAAAGAAAGAAAAGAAAGAAAGAAAGAAAGAGAGAGAGAGAGAGAGAGAGAGAGAGAGAGAGAAAGAAAGAAAGAAAGAAAGAAAGAAAGAAAGAAAGAAAGAAAGAATTTTCTATAGCTGCAGAGCACACTATAGATGCAAGGAGCTGTCCCTCCTGTCCCTTCTGGACAGGTGCCTTCAACTGTGAAACTGAAAGAGGCAGCTGAGGGAGACAAATAGGACGCTACCTATGAAACATCCTTAAAACCTGAATGTTTGGTGAACACCACTTGACCATCACCCTAGGTTCTTACTGAAACATCAGGAACAGTTAAGTTTCATGATGCTTCTCAAACCGGGGCCACCTCACAGAGCGCGTCATTGAGAAGTCAGCTGTGAAGTTGTGTGTTAGGATTCCTGGTGACCATGGATAAGGGTGTTTGTGACTGGGATTGTGTGGATGGGATTTAAACCAGCAGACTGCAGCCTGGATTTCAAACAATCCAGCCAACATCAAAACTGGTAGAGCCAACTACTTTCCATAAAAATGTGTTAAGAAAGCTTTTAGCCAGAGAGCAATGGGAAGCGTAAAATTTACCAGAAGGCCTAAGATGGAATTGGAAATCTAGTTGTTTGAAAAAAGGAACTATTTTGTTATATTTTAATGAGGTGGGGAAACAAGGACTGCCTCCCATCATCCGGGAGGTGGCAGAGAGAATATTTTTCAGGCAGCGTGACCCTCTGAGCTGCTGGAAGGAGTAGCCCTGTTGCCCGATAGAGCTTGCAGCCGCCAGATGCGTGCTCTACATGCACTGCCCAGTGCAGCAGCCAGCAAACACACTGACTCTCCAGCCCTGGAAAAAGACTGGGGCAACCCAGAAACTGAACTTTTAATTTTTTTTAGTAAACAACTTGGAGAATTTATTTTGAAAAGAGGAGATAAAAGCATGATTGTAATCTTTATTTAGAATATTAACAAAATTTCAAAAAAGTTAAACTACAGAAAAGAAGGCAGAGACACTGAAGTCGGCTTAATGGCTATGTAATTATAAATAATCAAAATCCAAGTTTCTTTCATGCAAAGAAGCATTAAAGAAAAGAGTATGGGGATGTTTACGGGACAGGCCACAATTATTTTTTTAATTTACATAAGAAAATGTATTTAAATTGAAAAAATAAGTTATATAATTTATAAGAATTGTTTTACAATAGGCTATCACTTAGTTTATTATACCTAAACTCTGTAGCACATCATATATTTTTGTGCCACAGATTCCACGTTTTATTTTTAATTCAATTAGTTGAAGTTTCAGTAGTCACACGGGGCTTGGGGTGAGGCATACTGACAGCACAGTGACAGTGGTGGCAATGACATTGAAAGACAGGAAATACCTCCACTGAGCTGGATGCCATTCATCCACTCAACTGAGAAACATTCCCTGGACATGCCCGCTCCTGTGCGAGGCACTGAGATGCAGAGATCAAAGAAAGGCTCTGCCCTTAGGAGTTTAAAGTCTAGTGGGGGGATGGGGGGAAAGGCAAGTAGAATAAAATTGTTGTCACGCACAGGTCTTTGTAGAAACAAAACAAGAGGCTGGTGAGCAATGGTGGTCAGAGCAGGCTATACAGATAAGGCGGTTATCGTCTAAGTCGTGAAGAGTAAGCAGGCCTTTGGCAAGTGCATTTGTTTTCTGTTAATCTAAGAAAAAACTGACACTGGGTAACTTGTAAAGAATAGAAATTCATTTGGCTCATAGTCCTGCAGGCTGGAGAGTCCAAGAGTATGAACAGCTCAGTGTCTGGTGAGGGCCTTCCTGCTGCATAGCAACATGGCGGAGCATCTCACAGGGCGAAACGACAGGTATGAGGTAGGATGGTGCAGGTCTCTCTTCCTCTTGTTATAAAGCAACTAATGGCATCATGGGAGCCCACCCCTAAGACCTAATTGAGCCCCAATCATTTCCCAAAGGCTTTTACCTTCAAATACTATTAACATGTAAATTTGGAGATTAAGTTTCCAAAACATGAACTCTGGAGGAACACATGCCAACTATGGCAGCGAGTAAAAGCCAGGTAGAACATTCCAGACAAGGAAAGCTTGCGAAGGAATGGCAGAATCGTGCATCCTGGGAATTCTAGGCACAGGAACAGCCCCTCGCCTGGACTTCTGTTAACTACGATGGCCAGGACCCTGAGCTCCCGGTGCTCCTGTGTGCTGACCTCTCGGCCAACAGGCTTCTCTAGATCTTCCACTCGCATTTCTGTTCTGATCAGTTCTGTTCTTTGCTTAACAAGAGATGGTTTTTGTTGTTCACAAGCTGTTTATGCGAGTGGTCATTGTTATACTGCATTGTAATTAAATATCAAGGAAACCAGTCAAACATGAAAAAGAAAGATGCAAATTAAGTATGAGCAAAACCACTGTAGAAGTCTGAAGAAAGGTCCACGGAACTGGAGGGATTATACAGTCAAGTATATATAAGGCATTACGTTTGTGGTTTATGTAAGAAAAATGATGCATAGCTCCAGTCAGCCAATGTGCACGCCAGGTTTTTGGCCCCACATCAGAACTTTGCAAATCAGTGTAAATTTATCTCTTTTCTGTGATAATAAAATACTTAAGACAGCGTGTCAGTTTTCTGACTCCCTCTTTACTCCCATTTTTCAATTAACTGGTGAATTGCCTCTCTGTCTCATGTCCTGTTGAGGCCTCTGTTGCTCAGTATGGCAGGAGTTTCAGGTGACACAGGAGACAGGAAGGGACATAGATGGAGGGGCACCATGGTCATCTCCCTGAGGGTCTTGCATGCTCATCTGGGACCAAAGAGACACAGAGCAGTGGAGGAGGGGCAGTGGGCAAATCTTCCCAGCACTGACTATATCGTCTTCTGTGAAGAGAAGTCACTGCTGAGTGAACTACATATGAGCTTTATCCTGTTACAGTGGCCCACACCTGGAATCTCAGTACTTGGGAGGCCGAGACAGGAGGATTGCCAGGTTCAAAGCCAGCATGTGGTAACTTAACAAGACCTGGTTTCAATCTAAAAAATTAAAAGGGCCGGGTGTGGTGGCACATGCCTGTAATCCCAGTACTTGGGAGGCTGAAACAGGAGGATTGCAGTTTCAAAGCCAGCCTTAGCAACTTTGTGAGGTTCTCAGCAACTTGGTAAGACTCTATTTCCAAATTTAAAAAAAAATTAAAAATGGGCTGGAGGTGTAGCTCTGAGATAGCATGCCCCTGGGTTTAATCCCTAGCACTGCAATAAATAAATAAATAAATAAATAAATAAATAAATAATAAAATAAAATAAAAAATAAAAAGGGCTGGGGATGTAGCTCAGTGGTAGAATGCCCCTGGGTTCAATCCTTAGTAGCATGCATGCATGCGTATGCACACACACACACACAAATTAAGCTAACTATGAGCTTTAAAAATAATCTATAAAATAGCATCCGGGTGATATCTTGGTAACAATGACCAAAGGTAGAATCGCTGTTCAGAAATCCAGATCAGGAGACGGCATGAGCTAGAAGAGCATACGGGACCATGGGCCTCATGGCTTTTCGCAGGCATGGGAGTGTTTTCTTGGGATCCCACAAAACCTAGAGGTGAGGAAGCTGAACCTGTAACTGCAGTGGGAACCCTAAACAACCCTAGAAAGAGCTGGGGGTGACTGGCTGACAGTCAGCTGCTGCACATGAAGGTGAAAACTTGAAGGGATGGAAGTGTGAAAAAATCCTGTGGACTGACTAATTGTGGAGAGTGAAACACGGGATGAGTTCGGCGTGTATAAATTGCATAAGGCACGATAAATCACCGACTGCTGAATACACCACAAATATCGAAGCTGATGCTACTGATCATGGGAGGTAAGGATAGAAGCTGGGTCAGGCAAGCCTGATGATAGATGTTTTCTGTTTATAGCGGGTAGAATCCAGGGCAGGTTTTCCTCTTTTTCTGTCTCAAATAGATCAAGGGCATCATGTTATTGGAAAAAGATAGAATCATCCCACAACAAAGAAGTTGCTGTTCAACATTATTTAAATTCAATGTAATAAATCTGTAGTGGACAATGAAAAAGCCAACCTTTGTAAAAAATAAAGAATTGTATTTCTTCTAAATCCCTAATACTTCTTTTTAAACACTAAGGAGTTAGAGTTGAAGAATCAAAGGACACTATGTTATAAGGGGAAGTCCCATGATGGAAAAAGTGTAAATATTGAGCAAAATACACATGTAAATTCATTTTCCAAATTTCTGAGGTTAGGATGAGAACTGTCCCTTGAGGGTAAGTCACCTGAGTCAGGAAGAGGAGATGGGAGGGAAGGAGCAAGAAGAAGAAAAGGGTGCATGGTCATCCCTAAGTGCCTAGTCCCCACGACCAGTACCAGTAAACACTAGTCAGCAGCCCAAAAGGCAGGATTGGAAGCCATCAGAGAGGCGGAGGGGTAACCTAAAGAGAGGGTGGAGAGGTGACTTCAAGCCACTTGGGGAGAGCTCACTCATGTGTAAAGCACATGGAAGGATCTGGACATCAGGGATGGACGCAGAGGAGCAAAACTATGGAGCTGTTGGAAAGACAGAGGAGAGACTCCAGGCTGACACTCTGTAAAGCATGGAGTCCGATGTGAGACTGAAACTCCTCTAAGAGGGAAGGAGCAGTAGGGATGACATCCTTGGAAGGTTCAAAGCCATGAGCACTATGGAGAAGGGCCCTGACCCCAGAAGCTCAGGACACCGCCAAGAGCAGAGATCTTCAGCCTGGTAGGGGTGAGAAGAGACTCCGAAGGCCTGCATAGGGAGGAGGGCTACATCATCACCAACCCTAGGTACTTCTGCAGCCATGGTCAGAGTAAAGGCCAGTGACCACGACCAAGAAGATTACGCCACAGTTAAAGACTCTGGAGGGAGCCTGAAGAGGACCCAGCACTCCATGTTCCCACTACTACAGAAAGAGTAAGTCAACCCCATTTCTACCTGCCTCCTGCAAGAGTAAGAGGGCAAGGGGCAACAAACCTGGGGGACCACTGTTCTCCTCCTGTGTGAGGGGTTCCTGGAAGCTCCTTCACCTCTCCTTCAGTCTCCAGTTTTGGAATCTGTTGGGTCTGGATCTACAGTGTCCCCCCAGACATTCATGTGTTGAAGGCTTGGTCCCTGCTGCAGCCAGGTTCACAGGTGGGGTGTTGGGAAGTGGTTGGATCATGAGAATTCTTATTTTTTGGAGGGCGCATTGCAATGGTACATCATTTTGGGGAGCAGACTTATAGAAACACACATGCACACAACTCTTGGAGCACTTCCCTCCAAGTTCCGCCCCTCCCGCTCCCTGTACATGTCTTTAAGAGTGGGATTGGTGACTTTGTAGACATATGTAGCATTATTTCTTTCTTTTTTTTTTTTTGCGGTACCGGGGATTGAACCCAGGGGCATTCTACCTCCGCGCTACACTCCCGGCCCTATTTTTTATACTTTATTTTGAAACCGAGTCTCATGAAGTTGCGGAGGGTTTCACTAAGTAGAGAGACAGGGAGAGAGAGAGAGAGAGAATTGAGGCTGGCCACGAACCCAGATCCTCCGGTCTCCGCCTCCCAAAGTTCTGGGATTACAAGCGTGCGCCACCACACCCGGCCTTATGTAGCATTATTTCAACTGCTACCCTCTTTACATCTTCATCCCCCTCCTGCCTTTCCCAAATCCCCTCAATCACTACATTGGAATCTCTGCTCAGAACATAGCAATTCCCTGCCTATCCATGTTCATAGCAGCACAATTCACAATAGCCAAATTATGGAACCAGCCTAGGTGTCCATCAGCGGATGAATGGATCACAAACTGTGGTCTATACACACAAAGGAATTTTACTCAGCCACAAAGAGGAAGGAAACCATGTCATTTGCAGGAAAATGGATGGAGCTGGAGAATATTATACTAAGCAAGATCAGCCAGGCTCAAAACATGGATCACGAGGATTCTGACCTCATCAATTGACTCATCCACTGCCAAGTTCTTCGCTGAAGGCGTCATTGGAAGCTGGTGGAAACTGTAAGATGAGGGCCTACTTGGAGGAAACGGGTCACCAGGGTGTGTCCTAAAATGTTAGACCTTGTCCCTGGCCCCTTCTTCTCTTGCTCTCTGTTTCCTGGTCACTATGAACTGAGCAGCTATATTCCTCCGCTCCCTCCCTGCCCTAATATTCTGCCTCACATCAGGCCCAAAGCAATGGAGCCATCCCACCTTGGACCGAGACCTCTGAAACCATGAAGCAAAATACACCTTTCCTCCTTTAAGCTGTTTTTCTCCGGTGTTTTGTCACAGTGACAAAAAGCTGACTAACACGGAACCCAAAAGAATTGGACCTGGGATGTTCCACTTGGGCATGGGAGCCTGGCATCAAGAGCGCCAAGGGAAGGGACATTAAGGAAGCCGTGCTAGGAGGAATGACCTTCCCTTGGCAGGTGACTCCATCCTATTCCTCTTAGAGAAAATAGTAGCTTTGCCTTGTGATGCCCCTTGTTCCTCCATGGCCCAGTGTGAAGAGAACAAGGAGGATTTGAGTGTTCACCTTCAGGATCATTGCTAGGCTTAGATGTCTTGCCTCCCCACACCCCGTTGTGACAGTCTGAGGGACCTCAACGATCGAGCAGCCAGCGCAGAACCTCTTCCTCCTCTGCTGGGAGTGTGGGGAGAGCATCCTGGGGAAGGGTCTGTCCAGTCTGTCCAGTGAGGACCTCAACTGAGAGAGCGGACTAGGCCATGCATGGGGAGGAGGCAGGGAGGCTGGGAACAGTGCTGCAGAGACCCAGGGACCCAGAGGGGCCTCTAGTCAATGAATCTCTCAAGGCAGCATGGTGTGCTCTGGTGGAGAAAAGGTTGTGGCAGGGGACTTGTTGGGCACAGATGTGGAGTGGAGTCCAGGGTGGGAACAGAGGCCAGGCTGGACACGGAGATGCAGCTGCTCAGACTCCCTCTGTGACATGTGACCCTGGGAGCTGGAGGAAATCGCTAGAATTGTGGAAGCTGAATTTCCAGTTATGCCAGTGGGTTTCCAGTTACGCCAGTGGGTTTCCAGTTACAATTAATCCTTAAAATGAACATGATCTCATTTTGTCATCACAGGCTGGTGAGGTCAGCAACCTCCAGGTTCAAATTCAGACTTAATCAAGGAAGAAAGTCAGCACATGAAAGGCCCCACTAAGCTGTTTGCAAGTTTTTTCTGAAACCTGAACAGAAGTCCCAAACGTGCCAACCATGAAGAAAGACAGTCCTTGTTCCTAAGGAGGTGCATGAGCAATTGAATAGTTAGTAGCAGAATTTCTTGTTAATATGCTGAACACATCCCAGGTAAGCTAAGTGCCTTTGGGTCAAAAGTTAATCACAAACCAGGCATGGTGGTCCACACCTGTAATCCCAGTACTTAGGAGGCTGAGACAGGGGGATCACAGGTTTGAGGCCAGCCTCAACAACTTAGTGAGGCCCTCTTCAACTTACTGAGACCCTAAAACTTAGTGAGACCCTATAAAATAATAAAATAGGGCTGAGGGTGTAGCTCAGAAGTAGAAAGCCCCTGGGTTCAATCTCCAGTACTTAAAAAAAAATTAATCATAGTTAGTCTACTTTAATACAAATGCTGACATTGCTACATTTTCAAACATCTATATTTTTATATAAACAAAGTCCAAGATATGAATTTACATAGCCTCTCTAAATGTGATGAGCATGTTTTCAGTAAGAACTTTGTTTAGCAGCATATGCATTATAAAATAGAATAAGATAAAGTTGTAACTTCATCTCTATGTAAAGGATTAAAGAAGAGGACCCAGTGAAGAGGATGGGTCACGGAACCCTGCACATGACAGTTTGCCCTTTCTCCATCTATACAACCCAATAAAGACACATGACATCTTTTTTTCGGTACCGGTGATTGAACACAGGGGCATTCTACCTCCGCGCTACGCCCCCAGCCCTATCTTTTTATACTTTATTTTGAAACCACGTCTCACGAAGTTGCGGTGGGCCTCACTAGAGGAGAGAGAAAGAGGGAGAGAGAGAGGGAGAGAGAGAGAGAGAGAGAGAGAGCTGAGGCTGGCCGCGAACCTGGATCCTCCGGTCTCCACCTCCCAAAGTTCTGGGATTACAAGCGTGCACCACCACACCCGGCCTGACACATGACATTTTAATTAATCATGGTGTTAAGTGACCAGAGCCTACAGTCAATATTCATGTATATTATTTATATAATTATCATGAGAACTTTCAAAGCCTTTATTTGACATTTTAGAATATGATTTATCATATGATAGCATAAGAAGAAAGATTATTTTCGTTCATACCAAGCCCTCCACTGATTGTCAGGGATTGTAGACAGCACAAGGTTCAAACTCCAGCTCTTCTACTTATTATATGGACTTGGGAAACATTTCAAATTGTTTTAAGGTATAGTATCCTTATTAGATCAATAAATAGAATAAAGACACCCATCTCAGAGTGTTTTGCAAGAATAATACATAATGTCACACAACCATTTAGCAAAATGACTGGTATATAGTGATAAGCTAATAAATATTAGTCACTATCATCATTGTTGTTACTCCATCCCATCAAATAATTCTGCCTGTGATAATTTGAAAGCACAAAACAAATACTAAAGCTAATGAAGAAGAACAAATCAAAATCATAGCTTCCAAATATTTGTTATGTCAAAGAAGACCAGGATGATCTTTTCACATTGTTTATGTGAACAGCAATTAATATTATGAATAGTATTTTAAATAGCATTATTGTAACAATAATATAAATATTATTAATATAAGTATTAATATTACAATTGTTATTAATATAATTATTATTTGGGCTGATCCCGCAGGGCTCTGGTCAATTAGGGAGATTTTTCCAGTCCCTTGGCCACTGTTGGGGCATGTTCTGAAAGGCAGGGACCTGCTGGTAAGAAGTGGAGTCCAAGGACTCATAGATTCATGATGAAACAGGAGCTCAGGGCCGTGAGGGCAGGCGACACCAGCAAGCGCTGGGTGGAATCACTCGGGTATACCTGGACCTCAGGACGCAAGGAGGGACAGGTATTTTTTAACCAAAGGGACAGGTCTTGGCAGAGACAAAGCTTATTTTTCAGATTAGAACCATAGTCACCAAAACCCAGGCCATTTCAGTTCAGCTTTAAGAATCATGAATATTTGGTGACCAGGGTGGGGAATTTCCAACTCAGAGAGAAACGGAGATGGGGCAACAGGGTCACAGCAGCAGTAGACGTGACAGCTGCAGGGAGTGGACAGACAGCAGCTGGCAGGAGGAGGGCTGAGTCACAGGGACCAGGAACGAGCGGGAGGGGCCTGGAGAGACCAGCAGGAGAACCACGTGGCTGCAGGCCCACACTGCCTGGGCAGGAGGCCGCGCCTGCCATCGGGCTGGAAAGAACCTTAAGAAGGCAAAGGCCCCCTCTTCATTCAAAAGCAGGCAGGATGTAAGAGGGCCTTTCATCCAGGATCCAAGAAGAGACCTGGGCCAAGGAGTGCACTGCGACTCTCCATGGACTTCTTTATGTTGTAGGAGCAGTTCACCACTCCCTTGTGATTCCCCGTTGCTTTACAGGAGGGCTTCTTGGGCTTGGAACCGTTGGTATTTCAGGCCAGACCACTCTTTGTTATGGGGCAGATGTCTGTGCTTGGTAGCACATTTGACAACATCCCAGCCTCTACCCACTAGATGCCAGTATCACCCCACCCCCATGCAAAGATGACGGCAGAGTGGCTCCACACATCGCCAGATGTCTCTCGTTACAGGGTCGGGGACACAAGAGCCCACAGTCAAAAACCAAGAAGTCAGTCCTTGTGGGGAGGGCTTGCGGGGAGCTCAAGGAGTTTGGAAAGGCTTCCAAGAGCGGTGTGACCAACTCTCCTCATATCATTAGAATATCTTCCAGATTTCATGGAGTCAAGTGAGGGCAGCTATTCATACCCCAGCATGACAGCACATGCAGTTGGATGTTATACCTTTATTTGCTATTCTGCTGAAACGCCCGTGGGGCTGTGACGATGTGCCTGTCTGTCTCTCCTAGTCTGTGGACTCTCAGAGACAGGACTATGGCTCGTTCACATGTACATCCCTGGAGCCCAGCAGAGTGTGTGGCTAATCCTGCATTCTCAATAAACATTTGTTGGCTGATTGACTAAGATAATGAATGAAGGATGCAAAAAGACACGCTCGGATATGTACCCTCTGTCCAATAGGAGAGGATTCCCATCGGTGGCAATGGAACATCCCCAGCTCCCCCATGCCCTGAATTCACCTGAAAGCAGTACACTCAGTGCCATAAAGCAATGAATCCAACAGCTGCAGAAGCCGACAAGAGGAGCTGGAGCAGAAAAGCAGAAACTCTTTTCTATATGGAAGTCAATGTCTAGCTCCAACAGTTATGGGTGTGCAAAACTCAGGAGCAACCAAGCCCCGGGCTCTTTCACTGTGCAGTGCATTTCTTCATACATTTCATGGGCACTCAGTAGCCGGGACAGAGCTCATCTTTGTGCTCCTGGTGCCAAGCAATATGCTTCGCTGTGGCATGTGTCATCCTGATAGATACCACCTTCCCCTTGCAGCTGGATGTCGCCTGAGCCGAAAGGTTACTCTCCCCTTGAAAAATGAATGGGACATTCATACGCACTGCAGTGGGTTAGCAAATCAATCTCCACGTGCTATCAAAACAGACTTGATTCCAAGGAGAGCGTCGTCTTCCCAGCCCAAAATGCTGTCCTCCTCCGGGAGCTTTTCATATGTCCTGTTCACCGCGCACAGCAAGGACAGCTCTGAATGCACACTGGACTCTTAGTCAAGATTAGCAAAGTTGACCTTCAGTAAATCATTCACCAAACAAATATAAATAAGCCATGCACAGGCCCAGGCTAAGCGCGCTTCATACGCTAAGGAGGGGCATCCGGTCAGCACATCCGTTTGTCATGTGCCCAGCTCCTCAATTTATGAATAAATGTTGGAAGGCCCTCAAATTCCATAGTCAACACCAGCCAGGTTATTTTAAGGAGCGCTTCAATTCAACTGACATTTGTGAACTTTATTTTTAAACATGACAAGAATGAGGATGTGCTTGTCGCTCCCTTGCCTGGACGTCCTTATTGCTTTTCTTCACAATGAAACCTACAATCAGCAAATCGTCCTGGATTCCCCATGCCCTGGCACCCTCAATCCTGCCACAGTTGACTTGAGAGGAGTAGGAGTCAGTCTCAATCTCTTGAAAGGAGGTGTGTCAAACAACTGTGGACACTTTTTAAAAGTTGGTACACACCCACTTCACTGGGTTTTCTTTCTACGAGAGTAGAGAAGCTTGAACCGACCCAGGTATCATAATGAGGAGGGCATAGGTGACCTCTGAAACTGCCATTTCCTGGCCTAGATTCTCATTTCCACTTTGAGGACTTCCCACTAAGACTATACCCTGAAGTGTCCCCACTTCCTCCTACAAAATCTTGCTCTTAATACCTCTGATCACACTATTGTCACCTGGTGCTTCAGCCAAAAGGCCAAGCCTTAGCCGAGCCTTGTGAGATCTCTCTATGTCCATGCGTAGGCTGAATTTCAGACATTCCTGAATCCATTTCATCTTATCACCCCAGGTGTAGAACACCTATACAAACTGACACTGAGCAACAAATATACCACTCACAGCAACAAATATACCACTCACAGCAACAAATATACCACTCACAGCAACAAATATACCACTCACAGCAACAAATATACCACTCACAGCAGCTTTGACATCATCCACATGTTTCTAGAGTTCTATTCTTTTGAGAAAAGGGATAGGTAAATGACTAGAGCATTTGAAAATGTATATGTGTGGAGAGAGTTTATATATGATATATAAACTCTGGATTATGATTTCCAACCTGTTTTAGTGCAGCTGTGTCCATCTCATTGAAATATTCTCAGAATTGAAAATGTAGGACTATGACACAAGATCACACAAGCAGTCACCTATCCAATCTCTGTAACAGGCCATCCATGAAGCCATCGTGATTCTTAAATAACAGTGAGGCCCATCTGCAGAACATCTTTCTCATTCAAGGTCAATTCTGCCTAGCTAATAACACATCCTAAAGAACGTGTAGAATTGAGAACATGAAAGTCTGAACCCATGTGCAATGCAAAATCCAGCTTAATTTCACTCGCATAATCTCAGTTTCTCCAAATACTCAAATTCTGTAAGGGATTATTTAATCCAACCCTCTAAAAGACACCACCACAGAAATACAAGGTTGTTTTAACATTAAAGTCTAAAGGTATTTGATGACCCATTCAACAGCCCACACTTCTTAACACGTCCATTATTCTAGATGAAAAATGACAGCCAGAGCCCCCAGCTTTTTCAAGAAGGAGAGGAAGAGGAGAAGGAGGAGGGGGAGGTGAGGACAGAGAGGAAGGAAGAGAAAAGGTGGAAAGCTAGGAAGAGAGAGGAGGAGGAGGAGGGAAGAGGAGGAAGAATCTAAGGAAAGCTGGGCAGAAACCATAGTGCATTGTTCTGTCCGAAGGCTGACAAGCTATCCATCACATCTCAGGTGAGCGCCCATGCTGTCCTCAGACCTGATGCCAAATTGGCACAGGACTTTCCACTTCTGCTCAGCCTTGCACAGAACTGGCTCCATTGTCAAGTGAATTCCGATTATGACTGCAAATGTGTGGACAGGTAGTGGAGAGCAATTTCATTGTCCCCGTGATAGCGTAAGGACGGTGCCTGGCAAGCTATTATAAGAAAGAAAACTATACATAATAACCCAGCGCAGGCAGACTGTTCATTACAGCAGCAAAGGACTAGATTGGTTAAATTATAATTGTTTTTATATTTACTATTTCTCCAATAAATTAAGCTTTAGCACACTAATTAGATTGTCTATTCCAGTACCTGCACGTGCCGTCTCCACTCACTCCACAGCTGGCAGATGGTGTGGAGCAGATGATGCTGCCGTTAGGAGCCATGGAATTTTAAAGAGACAAGTATAATTGTCTGTGTTGCTCCTTTGTCGTTCTCCTGGCCACAGTGTGTGATTCTGGCTCGTTTAGACACGACAGCACCAACGTCACTGCCGTGCCTTTATTCTGAAAGCTGTGCATGCTTTTTTTTGTAAAATCTATATATCACTTCTCATTTTAAAATTTCAGAACAAATTACGCTGTCTGAACAAACACAACTGTGTTGCTGTAAAGCACTTGAAGGCCTCTCTGTGGAATGATGAAGTCTGTGCTCCAGGTGGGTCCCTTGGTCTAACCAGAGTCTCTTTCTTCTGAAAGTTGGAGACAAATTCTCCAACTTATTAAATGTTTGTTGAGTGAATGCACAATTGGAGAAGAGAACAAGTTGAGTTGATCATTTGGAAGGAGGTGTGGATTAGCTGTCTGTCACTAATCCAAAAAGACCAAGTCATTAAAACCAGAGAGGTACAGAGTGGCCCGACACGATGGGCACAGAGTTGTTCACTGGCAGTTTTCAGTGCGCACCATAGACGCTGATCCTCCGCCAGGGCGAGGTGTCATCTCATCTGGAGTCAGCACAAGCATCAAACCACACCTGCACGCTTCTCCCAAGGGCGAGGAGCCCACAGGAGAAAAGAAAGACGGGTTCCACCCTCGCATCCCCCACCAGGCCCCAGGTGGTCTAAAGGCTTTTAGAATGTGAGCTTGGTGATTACCCAGGTACTCAATTTCATCCTTGACCAAACCTACTCGCTCTATCATCTTTGTCACCAGCACCAAAAAGTCCCAGGGCAGTAGCAGAGCTGGCCCAGTGTGCTGTGAGCTGCTCGTCTACTGGCTGGAGCTCACACTTGCTTAGCATGTGTGAGGCCCAGGTTCCACCCCTAGCACTGCAGAAAAGATTAAAAATAAAAGAATACAATGATAAATAGATAGATATTGATTAACTGTAAAATAATAAACATAGAGCGTCTAGACTAATGGCAGTGACTCACACAGTCACTCCATGAGCAGGCATGGAGTAGCAGGCAAGGTGCTAGGCAACTTCTGTGTGCCAGGCCTGGATCACTGCGGGCACCAC
Source organism: Glis glis (assembly GCA_004027185.1). Taxonomy (NCBI): domain Eukaryota; kingdom Metazoa; phylum Chordata; class Mammalia; order Rodentia; family Gliridae; genus Glis; species Glis glis. The sequence continues at coordinate 40,532 of PVJS01002731.1, forward strand.
ATGCTACAGTACCTCCAGGGAGCAGGAGAGAAGTCAAGCAAATATACAGGAATATGGGTTTCCACAGTTTCAATGGGCTGGAGTTTTAGGAGCTATGTTATAGCGCATCTGCCTAACCCCTTTATATTGAGGGAAAGGGAAGCCAAAGATCTTAACCAACATAGAAAATAAATCAGCTGCCTCTTTTCTATGCCATGTGACCTCTTCCTTGTGCACCCTCATGTGCACACACTCATGTGCACACACTCACCTGCACACACTCATAGGCACACACTCAAATACACACTCATGTGCACATACTCAAATGCATACACACTCATGTGCACACACTCACACACACACTCATGTGCACATACTCAAATACATACACACTCACATGCACACATGCACAGACACACACTCACATACACACATACTCACAGCCATACACTTGCTTCATGTACTTGTGCACATCAAAACACAGAGCTGCTCCAAAAGACAGGAAGAAAAGTGTCTCAGATAAGTGTGTAGTGTAGCAAATTGTGTGAAACAAAGTTGAGGAAAACAACGAAAGACAGAAAATCTATCTAAAATGTTCATAACATTTGTTTTTATTTATTTTCAAAATAGTATCTTGGTTTCATATTAGTTGAACACTAAACTTAAAAATAAAGTTCCCCATGTCTAAGTTTTACAGAGTAAGTTCTGTGTTCTATCTTGTAAATGAAGGTTTAGATTTTCTGTTGAATTATTTTAAGTTAATCATGAACCCCGCTTAGGTGGTTTGGTAAGGAAGAGCTGAACAGAGTACAAATCCTTACGAGAAAAGCCAGTGTTTTAAAGTAAGAAAAAATTAATGTTTTTCCTAATGATACTAAGAAACTTTACCATTTATAATGTTCACCAAAAGGAACACCCTACTTTTGATTTTTTTTTAAGTCAGAACAGTTTTGAGTGCAAGGAACATATTACTTATTTATGTGCTTTTGAAAGCAGTCTGCTTCAGCCATTTTATATTTAAATGTGATGATTATCTCAACCCACAAGCCCTGTGGATTATTCATTCTCTTCTTTGTATCGTAGAAATATTTTATAATAAATGAAAGTAGTGAGAAATCACAGTACCTTTATGATTCAAAGTTGAGACTCAGCAGGCTGGAGAATGACATTAAACTTTACTGTGTTCTTGATGTTAGGGAGCGTGTGGAAAAATGGTAGCTCTTGTACATTGCCAGTGGGGATGTAAATTAGTGAAGCCAGTACAGAAAACAGGAGGGACCTCAAGAGACTAAAACAGATCTACTATCTGATCCAGCTTCCCTGGGTACAGATCCAAAGGAAGTAAAATCAAGGAGATGCCCACACTCCTGTTTCTTTGCACTACTATTTACAGCAGCCAGGATAGGGATGCAACCAAGGTGTCCATGAACAGATGAATGGGTAGAGGAAATGTGATATGTATACACAATGGAATATTATTCAGCCATAATAAAAAAAATGAAATTCTGCCATTTGTGGCAAAATGGGTGGAACTGGAAGATATTATATTTAGCGAAATACGTCAAGAACAGAAAGAAAAATACCACATGTTCTCTCCATATGTGGAAATTAAGAAGGTTGGCCTCAAGGCAGCCGTGAATCGAATGGTAATTACTGAAGACTAGAAAGGGGGGATGAAATAGAGGGAGATTGAGTAATAGCACCCGCAGTTGGGCAGAGGGAACATGTTCCCGTTTTCTCCAGCTCAATACAGTAATTCACAATAACCTTGTATGTATTTTATGAGGAGTTAGAAGAGAGAAGCATAAAGAGGTGAGAAGAAAATGGAGATTCTAAGAACCATGATTCCATCAGCACACATTGTATGCAGATACTGAAATGTCACGCTGTACCGCATCCCCATATATAATTATTGTGCTGATTCAACAGACAGATAGAATCAAATTTAAAAGTCGGCTGGGTTCTCTTCCACTGATATGACCAAATATTAGCACTGAGATTCTAAAAGCCAGGGTGATCATGTCCTGTCCGTGTGTACTGTCCACCATGCGGTGTTAATTTTGATGGATTTTACTGGAAGAAAAGCAAAAAAAAAAAAAAAAATGAAGACTAATCATTTTATTTTTGCCAGGGTTTTTTTTCTATTTCCTAGACTTCCTTTTGAAATTCATGAATCTTTGCATAAGTACATTAGAATGACATTATATGTAGTTGACACTATTGATATTATTACAGCTATGAAAATAATTGTATTTATAAGGCAGCCATTTTTTTGATCGAAATGTTGTGCTGCCCCTTTTAGAAAAATGACTCCCTTGACTTTACCCAAATAATGACATTTTAGAAAGATGTGGTGACAGCCAGGTCGAGCCTCTGTCCACGGGCAGCACTGTCCAGTGAGCCCAGCGACTCCCTTTCCGGGGGCTGAGCGCCCCCTGGTGGACTTGGGGAGGCAGCGCCATCCCGGCTAAGGATGCCTGCAGACAGCTTTCCCCTCCCCCACTCTCAGCAGGCATATTTAATACACTTATCTTTGTAGATGCGAATTACATGGAAGGGCCAGATAGGTATCTCTAACATCTGAAATCCTGCTCTTCCAAGATGAAAAACCACAGACTCTTAATTGGATTCCAATTCAATGGTGTGAAACCCGGGCACATTGTGGGGGACTTTTGTCTCTGTGTTTGGAAGGAAGAGGAAAACAGGTCACCCCAGACTTCTCCAGAGGCCTGGGCACCCATTCCTGAGACTCACCACTTAGTTCACACCAAAGGACTGCTGGAATTCAGCCCTTCACCCCATGCTCCATCAGAGGCGCGTGTTTAACATTCTGTGACACACCAATGCTATTTGCAGACTATAAAACTCTTTTGCACATATTTTACTTCATCTACTCTATTTTATGAGTAATAAAAGTAAGGCCCAGACAGGACCCAAGATTTTCCCTCAGGTCATAGAGTAGGACATAGCATAAAAGTGTATAGCCCTGAAATAATAATACGATCATGGGTTTGCTGTTTAGAGAGATGGGTTCCCTGTTAGATCTATCATGATTTTCTTTTCTTTTTCTTTTTGATACACACACACACACACACACACACACACACACACACACACAATCCACAAATTTTCCTTGAGAATCCATAGCTTCTGTTTTTCATGCATCTTCAAGAAGAATGATTCGTGTCCTCAGGGACAGATAAGAAAACACAACCTGTTTTGGGTTGGCCACTTGGGAAAAGGGAGGTAAAACTGTCCTTTACATAAACACACTGAAGTTATATGGTTTCCTTTTTTTTCTCCTGAAAAGGCCTCATTTTTTAAACAAGGAATTGGGGTACATGACTTGCCAACACAACACTACATTTGGAATTCAAAGCTCACTGTGCAATCTGAAGGTCACTACAACCCTAACATGTAAAGCCACCAGCCACGGTCTGAGGAGGTATTTCAGCAGGACAAGAAGGCGCTTGCTCTCAGGCAAGTGGGGAGTCCTTGTGGCTGGTGCCATTTGAGAAAGGATTAAAAGGGAGAGTCCAAAAGCTTCCGGAGGAATGTGGAGGGTTCCTCCTTCCCAAAGAAACAATCGCTGGATTCTAAGAAACCCCGAGGCCAGGATCTGAGAGGGCAAGGACCCCCATCTGCCACTTAACATGGAATGTATTTCCAAGTTAGTTTGCTTTGTCTCTGCTGGGCTTTGGACAGGTTTCGTTTTACTCTAAGACAAAAAGTAAAGAGAGTTGAAACAAAAAAGTTAGTGCTAAGCAAAAGCATATACTTTGTTATTAAAGCCTCAAATCATAATCTCCCCCCCCCCCAAAAAACTATACCTTTGTAAGAACAATGGCACATACCATTTAAAAACAGTTGATAGAGGTGGAACAGCAGGCAGGACGAAACAGTGTGAAGAATTTTTAAAATCTATAACTGAATTATATCCCTTGAAAAAAGTACTCAGAATAATCTTATTCATCGGTATAAAAACCTGAGAAGGTGCCAATGGTGAAGGCGGTCTGTAATATTTTTTAAAAGGGGAAAGAGCTGGGCCTGGTGGCACACGCTTGTAATCCCAGTACTTGGGAGGCTGAGACAGGAGGATCCTGGTTCGCGGCCAGGCTCAGCTACTTAGTGAGGCCCTCTGCAATTTAGTGAGACCATGTTTCAAAGTAAAGAATAAAACAATAGGGCTGGGGGTGTAGCTAGGAGGTAGAATGCCCCTGGGTTCAATCCCCAGTACTGCAAAAAATGGGGGGGGCTTAGAGGAAGGCGTTGGTTAAGAAAGATGTTTGGGGAGGCTGCATACATGGAGTATCTCAAAATGTTATCTAAGAGCATCTCATGGAGAAACCAGAGTGAGGGTGGGGAGAGTGAAGAGAAGGGACCAGAATCCGCAGGAAGGCCTGTGCGGTGTTTGAGCACGGGCCTCCAGCTCACAAGCCTGGGCCATGCACCCTGAGGAAGGTCTGAAAAGAGCTGCGCATGCACCGCCGCTCACCTGTGCTGGGAACTGCAGCCCAAAGGTGGGACACACCTGGACACAGCCCTTCAGTGGACGCTGCGGCTCTCTCCTGTCTTGTCCCCTTTGCTCTTGCATCCTGAAGACCTGCTGTGTGCCCCATCCTTCATGACGTTTCCAGTTCTGCATAAGAGCTGCGAAGCCATCTACTGGGAAGGCATCCCAGCCGGCGTGCATGCTTCTCCTCAGCCCTGGGCGCAGGCCCTCACCTGCTCCTGCGCTGTTTGGGAAGAGGCATTCTCTGCTGTTTTCTGAATGAAGAGGCGGCATAAAGAAGGATGTATTTATAAAGTGGTGGAAAGTCCTTTCTTACTCTCCAATCTTCGTCAAGGTGGAGATAATACACGTCACACTAGCTGGATCCCAAGCTGCGTAAAATCTGAAATGACTTCTCACAGGGAAATCTGTAGCCCTGCAAGAGGCCTGAGTCCCATCCTACAGGATCCGATTATTAAGATCCATTCCCTTTTGCCCTTCATAAAAGACTTCAGATTATGGGTGAACTACAAATGTATTGTCAAAGTCCTCTGTCTGTCTGTCTGTCTGTCTGTCTCTCTCTCTCTCTCTCTCACACACACACACACACACACACACACACACACACTCTATCTCTCTGTGACTCTGTGTCTCCCTGTCTCTTCCCTCCCATGCAACCACCTTGTACACGTGATAGAGTAGATCTAGCTATGAAAGGTGTTTGCTGGTATGCCTCAGGTTATGTCCAATGAGGGAGACACCTGCAGGGCAAGACTTAATACAATGGGATTCATGACCATCAGAGAAATCCTGTGGGAAATCCTGAGCCTTTCAGAAGGAAACAGAAGGGTTCTGCTGAAAATAGCTTCTCTTGATCTCCTGAAGAGCTGGACATGGAGAGCAGAGGCTGGAGGCCCTGGGAGGACAAGGAGGGGGAGAAAGGGGAAGAAGAAGGTGGCAATGGGAGGGAACAGATGAAGCAGGAACAGAGAGATATTGGGGTCAGGCAAAAGAGAAGCAGAAAGAGAATTTAAAGAGGATGTAGCTGGGCGTGGTGGCACATGCTTGCAATCCCAGTACTTGGGAGGCTGAGACCGGAGGATCAGGGTTCGCAGCCAGCCTCAGCTACTTAGTGAGGCCCTCTGCAACTTAATGAGACCTTGTTTCAAAATAAAGAATAAAAAAATAGGGCTGGGGGTGTAGCTCAGAGGTAGAATGCCCCTGGGTTCAATCCCCATTACTGCAAAAAAAAAAAAAGAGGATGTAAGTTAAATGTATAAGGATACAGGTCTTTCAGTTCTCTAAGAAATGACTGATTAGGAGCTGGGGGCCATCCCACCACCTCCCGTCCATCCCTGATAGAAACATGACTCAACGCCAGATTAAACTTAGATGGGTAACATGGTCTTCAAACTACACTTCAGCCTCTCTGGGTGCTTCCTTGGAAACAAACTTTCCCTGCGCCTCTACCTGTCTCCAGCCATTGTTGATCCCAGAGCTTGTTTAAGAGGTCATTCATCCATTTGTACTGGCCAGTGACTGGACACGAGGCAAGGACAGCGCTGACTTTCTTAGACTATTTTACCCTTACAGCTCTAACTTAAAGACCATGTAGCTGATCTTTATAGCATTTTCCCACTCCTTGGTTTGTTGAAATGATGTAATATGATCATGTATTATGTAGTATTATAATACAATAATAGTATATAATAGTATAACGCTTATCTAATATAAAACGATATGCTTTCATATGTGATTATAACATATGGTATAAGCATATACTGTAACATAATATATAATAATAGAGAGAGGAACAGAGAGCGGAAGGCTCTGGTCCTGCCCATGCACATGCGCGTGCATGCGTGTGCACACACACACACACACACACACACTAGTGTGGTCAATCAAGGAGTGTGGGGGCCCAACTCCTGCAGCCCTGTGTTGTCTGCAGCCCAGCAAGGACAGAAACTTATCATCTAGCCTCTGCCCCAGTTGCGGCTGTGATAACGATGACGCTCGTTGGAGTGACGGCCGAGGGTGTTCTGATCATGTTTCCACGAAGCCAACCTCGGCAGGGAGCATGTGCAGTCTCCAGGAGTGTGCGGAGCTGAAGACAGGGATCCGCAGCAGCACACCTGGAGCCGGCCCAATTCTCTTCTGTGCGTGGCCTGGCCCTGGTGGGACTCATCTGCCTGTGCCAAGTGTGCCCCTTTTGATCTGCTGCCACGGAGTTTGTCACCCTGGAGCTGGGAGGAATGTTGATGAGCTGGACTTCTCTGCTTGTTAGTTAGCCCAGCAACTTTGATCCCATGCAAAGGGCAGCCGCTTCCCTCCTGGCCCTGGGCTCGGCAGGTGTGTGCTGTGGTGGGCCAGGGCCTGAGGCTGCCTAGCTGTGTTTGCACAGAGAACAGCTCTGTGTGCAAACCAAGAAAACAGCCGCGTAGAAGCTGTCAGGTAGAACCCTGCCCGACATAGAAAACTCTGCCGAAACATGAGTCAAGGATGTTCTTAGCTTTAAAAATGACAAAGCCGTAGATTCACAACGTACCTAGCTCTTTTGGGTTTTGTAAAATCCTAAGTACTGAAAAAAAATGCCCTTAGAGTAAAACAAAATTCACCTCTCTATACTTCATACCGAGAGCCATAAGTTTTCTAAATTACATTCCTTCAGAGAAGTGGAAGTGACCAAGCTGTTGCGTTGGTACAGTCGAAGTTTTCTCAGCATGCTGATCCCTGGAAGGTTTACAAGGACCCCCAAGACAGGTGAGGGTCCATCTGCAGCCAGCCCCACCCAGCGCAGAGTGAGTGGGGTCCCAGGACCTCCCACTGGCTGCCAACTTCCTTGTCACAACCAGCAGGGACTGATGGTCACTGAAAGTTCAGCTGTGGCTGCCCAGCTTCCTGACAGAGAGGGCAGCTGCTGTGTTGTACACGTGTGCGTACACACACATCACATACACAGGTATAAGCATACACACACAGGCATCTGACACACGCACACATTACACCCATGCACACGCTGCAAAGCGCCAGGAAAACACACACACACACACACACACACACACGAGCTTCTACTGCCACCACATTAGAAATCTCCCCATTATCGTTTATCATAGCTGAATGGCAAAATTAGACTGTTCCTTTCTAAAGACTAGTTGAAATGTATCTATTACTAGAATATAGGGGACTCATTTTTGCAAAAGGCTGGCAATTTTTTATCTAATCATCTGCTATCTTACTGGTTTATATTCTAGACTAGACTCTAGAGGAACCATTCGTTAGTGCAAAAGCCCCCTGTGAACAGAGTGCTGAGGAAGAAAAGACATACGCTAGGGATGGTATTGACTAGGACAAATCTGTGATGAATGAAAAGAGGTATCATGAGCAAATCCCTGGGTTTGACAATAGTTTACTTTGTGAACTTCAAAAGCCACGTAATTCTCAGAGCCTCAGTTTCCTTTTATTGAAAGCTGAACCCAGTGAACGCGATATTCCCACCCAATTCTCAAATATCCCGTGGTCATTGACACACGGCCAGTGAATGGGGAGAGAAGGAGTCACAAAAGAGGGAAAGTAGCTCTGTGTAAGTGTTACACACTTGCCCCTGGACTCGATCATTATTAAGAACAGGATGGAAGCCGGGCGTGGTGGCGCTTGCTTGCAATCCCAGTACTTGGGAGGCTGAGACCAGAGGATCCGGGTTCGCGGCCAGCCTCAGCTACTTAGTGAGGCCCTCCGCAACTTAGTGAGACCCTGTTTCAAAATTAAGAATAAAATATTGGGCTGGGGTATAGCTCAGAGGTAGAATGCCCCTGGGTTCAATCCCAGTACCACAAAAAAAGAAAGAAAGAAAAAGAATAGGAGGGACAGACTGAAGTCAAGTTACTGAAGGTCAACATACTCTTAATCACAAACTCTGAAGCAACACAACTTCACATCTGAGGAAGTGTATGCAGTCCCAAACTGTTGTTCTTTTAAAACTTATTGTCGCCATTGAATCACTTTTAAAAATTTCTTTTATGTCTGGGTCCCATCTTCATAAGTGCCCTCAATCGTCCCCAAATGCCATTTCACCTGGACTTGGCTGACTGCGAGAGAAGCCGTTCAGAGACAGAGGATGGACAGAAGTTCTGACTCTGACTCTTGAGTTTGAATAGAAGTTTTTAGAAGTGACTCTCCTTGGAGACTGGACCACATCTGGCCTCGTCTCTCACAGCGTAGGGACGCAAAACGTGCTTATGAACTAGAACTACAGGGAATGCGTTTGAATACCTTTGTTGCTTATAGTAAGAAAATGCCAGTCAACACACAGGTTGCAACAACTCTTCTTTAACTAAAAGTGATGAACACTTTTTTTTTGTTCAAAGGTAAATTTGAATTTATATCTCCTGCCACACATTACAATCAGGATGAATTCCAAATAAATCTGAGATCGCACAAATATTTCCAGTGTCACTTGTCTTTTGACTTTCCTTATGCTGTTTTTTTTTGACCAGCAATGCATTTTATTTTTATGTGATGAACACTTTGACAGTCCCGAAGGAAAACAGAACCGAGGAATGAGTGCGGCCCGAGCGCTCCTGATTATGTGATCCCGCGGCTCTATCTTGAGCACCTGCAGGCGTCTCCTAGCGAACATGGCAGAGGCCTCTGCAAATGAGAAGGTGGAGTGTAGGGAGAGGCGGGAAGCCATTGAGATTCAGCCTCTCTGACAGCTGTGCAACGTTGCCAATATGCACACACGGAGCGACCACGTTACACTTTAACTCGCAGTTAGAAGGTATGTAAGACTGTTTTGTAAATAGCAATTTATTAAGTATTTAATAAAATTCAAAATGATAGTTACTGCATGATATTGTATAATAGTTTTCAGGTAAAATTAAAATTAAAAAATAATAGAAACAACCAAAAACTGAGGGGGGGGGAGAGAGAGAGAGAGAGAGAGAGAGAGAGAGAGAGAGAGACCATCACTATAATCTCTGGCCTTTAAGCAATGGCATCAAGAAGAAAATGACAAGTTTGGGGGTGGAGGGAGGGGGAAAGGATATGCACACCTGTAATTCTAGTACCTGGGAGGCTGAGACAGGAGGATTGCAGGTTCCAGGACAGCCTCAGCAACTTAGCAAGACCATGTTTCAAAATAATAAATAAAAAAAGTGCTGGGGGTGTAGCTCAGAGGTAGAATGCCCCTGCATTCAATCAGGAGGAGGAGGAAGAGGAGGAGAAGGAGGAGGAGGAGGAGGAGGAGGAGGAGGAGGAAGAGGAGGAGAAGGAGGAGGAGGAGGAGGAGGAGGAGGAGGAGGAGGCAGCAAACTTGCAAAGTAAAGACGTTAAATTCCATCAACAAAACTAAGAGCCTGTCCACAGAGAGCTCTCACGGGGTTTGTGGAGCCCCTGTGCTGTGGGAAGTGGAGGCATCTCTACAGCACCAGGCAGATGTTTCTCTCCCCTCCAAAGACCCTCACAATCCTGGAGTTCCGGAGGGAGCGGGTCTCATACCACAGGCCCCCAGTGCCTACTTTTAAAAGTCCACTTTGCACATGCCCCCGATCCCTAGCACTGGGCTGGAAAGACCCCTGTTAGCAGCCTGTCAGCGACAGGTGCAGGACACCCCTGGTGGAGACCAAGAAGTAGCAAGAGAGTTGCAGAGCCCTTAGAGATGGCCTCCCTGGGAGGCCAGGAGCAGATCTGCGCTGCCACCAAGGCCAAATTGACATGAACGTTGACTTCATGGGATCGGAATCTACTTAGAAAACTCATTTCAGGAAGCTTACCTAGTGTTTCGCACACGCACCCTAAAGGCTGTCCTGCCCTGCTGCAGGCAGCCCTGGTTACAGCATGGAACCCAAAACAAGAAGCAGGATTTACTTTTTTTCTTTTTTGGTACTGAGGATTGAACCCAGGGGCATTTTACCTCCAAGCTACAGCCGGGCCCTATTTTATTTTGAAACAGGGTCTCCTGAAGTTGCTGAGGCTGGTTTTGAACCTGCAATGCTCCTGCCTCAGCCTCTCAAGGACTGTGATTACAGGTGTGCACCACCAAGCCTGACTGATTTACTTAACTTTTGTGATTTTGTTGCTTGTACGCAGGGTGCATAAAAGTGGGGATGACGAGGTGAGCCTGTAAGTTGCAACAAAAAGAGAGAGAATAAAGAAGTAAATACATAATCTCCCTGCCAAAGTTTTCAGGATAGGATAGTATTTACCCAATTGTATAATAACTATGTCTGAGTTTTTAAAAGTAGTAAAGTTATACATTGCTACCCAATGTGGGAAAACTTGGAAGGAATGAAAACCTCAAAACCTTTGCTTCACCAAGAGAATTTACCATTTCTCAGTAGATCATGAATGTGGGTAGAAATAAGAAAGGACAGAAGGATTTCTTGTTTAGTCACTTGTGTGCGGGGGAGATATTGGGGATTGAAGACATGGGTATTCTCCCTCTGAGCTACACTGCCACCCTTTATTTTATTTTATTTTATTTTATTTTATATATTTTTTGAAACAAGTTACTGCATGCTGGCCTTGAACCTGCGATCCTTCTGTCTCAACCTCCCAAGTACTGGGATTATAGATATGCACCACCATGCTCAGCCGATTTAATACCATTTTTAAAGTTCTTTATTATTATTATTATTATTATTATTAGTAGTAGTACTAGGGATGGAACCCAGGGGCATTCTACCTCCAAGCTACACCCCCAGCCCTTTTTTATTTTTATTTGAAACAGGGTCTCACTAGGTTAATGAGAGCTTCACTACTTGCTGAGGCTGTCCTCGAACCTGTGATCCTCCTGTCTCAGCCTCCCAAGTACTGGGATTACAGGCACGTGCCATCACACCTGGCTTTTAAAGTTCTTTTTAAAAATCCTTAACAAGATTCCTAACTTTATAAGACAGTACTCTTCCTCTGGCTATCTGTCCTGCAAACATTTGTTTAAATTTTTACATAGGTGCCACAGCTTATTAAAATAATAGGATATGATTTTTTTGTAAGCTTTGATATGATTAAACATGACACCTACTTTAAATCAGCAAAAACTAAAAGTCAAGTGTCTGCTGGAATCACAAATTACAGGGCAAAAAAGGGATTGAATCTGTAATGCTCATTATTTCCTAAAAGTTCTTTCTGGGAAGAGCTTGACTCTCCTAAAAGCTGGCCAGCCTAGGCCTGCTCTTTAGGGATTCAGGGAGAGGAACAGATGAGCTTTCAGGAGGTCCATGGAGGGTTCCTGCCCCAGCATCTTCCTGAAGCATGGATTTGACGCCACCCTGTGCATGGTGCATGCCACTTGCTATAAGAACCAAGAGAAATGAATAGGTCCCTGGGCCTTAAAGACCTCTAAATAAAAGGGGCAGGAATACGTATAGAGCATCACATGCAGAGAATATTCTACAGGGCTCTTGGCAGCTCTCGAAACACTTATACCTATCTCCCTTCTTCTCACTTCTTCAAATGCACAGTAAATTATTGTTATCTATAATCGTCCTCCTGTACACCAGCACACCAGAGCTCCCGACTTCCTCCGGACCATAACTACTTCGTATCCACTGATCAACACTTTTAAAAGTGTCTTGTTCATGTTTCTCAAAGTCCCCTGCAGATCATGTCTGGAAGTTATTTGGAAGCCATGTGACAGATGAAGGGATGGAGGGAAGCCATCGCCTAACCTCAGGTCTCAGCCTGCGTTCTCCTGAAATGGGAGCCCAACTTGTCTGGCTGCAGGTGCAGGAGGACACTCTCCACACAGCAGGCTGCCTGCAAGTGACAGACTGGAACCCTGTGGCTTCTGGGTGGCCCACCCTTCCTCACGCAGGCATCCAGGAAGGGTCCCAGGAAGGGTGGGCTCAGCTGCATGCTGCTCCAGGGACCCTCCCAGGCCAGCTCCCTGGGAAAGTAGTAGTGTAGGAAGCAGACCCTGAGCAGCTTGGCTCTCAACATGGAGGAAAACAGGTCCTTCGTCCCCCTCCCCGCTTCCCTACACCTGGCCGCACACTGGGAACTTGCCCAGCTCTTGTGCCCCACACCCTCCACCGCCCTGCACGTGCGCGTGCACAAGTGCCTTCCTAACCCCCACATCCCAAAGACCCCGCCCTTCCTTCCCCTCATTGAAGGCTCATTCTGAATCCTGCTCCAAGCAGGAAGCCCACCCAAGACCAGGCCCCAGGCCGGCCGGGACTTCTATTTTTACTCCATCTTTGTTTTACCAGGGGACCCTGTGATTTGCTTCAATTTTCAAGACCCATTTCAAAATAAACAATGTTCCTCAGGCCCCATCATGAAAGTTGGGAGCCAGCGTAAAATATAGGCTGTGGAATTAGAGTAACAAGTGAAAATACAAAAGCTCCCGGTTAAAACACCAGACAGTGTGCATGTGTGTGTATGTGTGTGTGTCTGTGTCTGTGTATGTATAAATTATAGTTGTGTCCATATAATGTGTGCATAAATAATATGTATACACCCAGAGTCCCGTCATGTACTGTATAAGTGTGAGGCAGGTCAACTGTGCAAGGCAGGGTCACCTCTTCCTTTGCATAGCTTGCCCGGCTGTCACCAAAGACTACATTGTCACCCATGGCTGTCCACTGCAGGGTGAACTGAAAACAACTCTACACCATACGTAATTGTTTTTTAAAAGAATCATGTATCAGGAACACTAGCGAGGAGACCAACCTTTTGGCAATCTACACGATTTAGGAATGACAGTTTCCGTGCCCTAAATCTGCACGTGGTAGGCATATTGTCTTGGTCTATTAAACAAGTTTGGGCATTCTTGTGATCTGTTGCACAATTCATGCCACGTATAGTGAACACCTACTATATCCTGGCCACAATGCCATATGCTGGAGACACAGGCTGGCCCCTAGCACTGGCTTTTAGTGGCCTAGTCTAGAGGGAAAGGCCGGAATCACCCGGGCCTCGTGATGCTATGGAAAATGGTTTTGCAGATTTGTCAAATATCAAAAAAAAAGTTATTTTTCCCAAACCATCATCTGAAGTAACTCAAAAGACTGGGAATGTGGCTACAAGAAACTTAAGGAAACTCAGAACTCTGGAATGTGCTATCCCTTGCTTTTGATAATAAGATTTAAAAAAAAAAGACAGAGACTTGTCCAGGTAAGATTTCAAGCAGACATTAATAAAGGGAACAGAGGTCTCTGCCCTAAGTTTCCGCTGCCTGTGACCAACAGCCTAAGTTGATTGAGAATTCAGAAATCGGGGTTTATGGAGGGTATAAAAATAGCACATTTCCATTTGCCCATTATGTCTGAGATGTTGTTCCAGGCTACGTAGATACACAATTCACCTTTGCAATTAATTGGTGCTTCCATACACCTGCGTTGCAACAATAAAATAATCATGTTCATTCTGTAAGGCATTGTTGGGTTTAAGGGACATACAGGTCACTTGGAATAGCGAGGCTCTCAAAACATGCACGTTCCTCTGGTCTGCACATGTTGCTTGTCCAGGTCTGCCGTGCTTCCATCACTCACGGAGTGCGTGCCTCCTGCCCCTCAAACCCTGCAATCGCCCATCAGTACTTCTGCTACTACCCATGTCTATCTGGAATCACTGCCTCTACCCCGGCCATGTACCCCTGTTCCTATGCTCTTCTCTCTCTCTCCAACAGATACCTGGGTTCTCCCTCTTCTCTGAACCTTCCAGCACTCTAGCCTTCGTTGGCATCTCCCACATGTGGCCTTATTCCCTGTGTCGTGGGTTCTGCCTGTGTGCTGTGAAGCCCTTTCTCCATTTATAGAAAGAAGCACCTGTTTCCCCCCATGGGACCTGCCCAAGCTCAGCGTCCTGGACTCTCCTGCTTGGTCTAATGCCCATTTCTTCAGCGTGCTTTTCAGAAATATGAGCCTCAGCTCATTTTAAAGAAGATTGTGTCAGGTCGGCCTGGTAATGTTGCATATTCAAAGTTCTGTACTACTTGGACTGAAAAAAAAATGAAACAATGGATTCATCCACTGCCTAGAAACATCTGGTCCCTTTTCATAAAAACCTACAGCTTGGTTGTCTGGAAACAAGTTAATTTGTATCCAACATATATCCTGAGAGTTCTTTTAGTTTTTTTTTTTCTTTTTTCCTCTCCAGCTGCAAGGCCACATAAGAAGTAAGCATGTGCTTTCATGTAATTCTTTGCTGAAAAATAATTGCAAAGTGTTTCCTAACTTTTCTGAATATACTCACCATGGTCAAGGGACCTTTCACAGATGTGTACCAAAAACCTATAGGACATGCGATGCGCAGCCACTCTTGAAAGACTGCCTTTCATGAGTGTCAGCAAAAGCACAAATCCTACAGCTGTGGTCTTTAAGTGTGATAAAATGTCTCGTGTTTCCTGTCTGGGTTGTGGGGGATTCTTAGGGAAATCCTCTTAGGTGAAAGTCTTCTTCCACATTTGGTGATAGATACAAGTTATCCGTGATGACTGCAAGTGCTACACTTCAACATCTTTATTCAATGCTACAGTTTTAAAGCACATTGGACACTTTGTCTCATTTAGCTGTCTTGACCAACTTCTTTTTTTTTTTTTTTTGGCGGTATCAGGGATTGAACCCAGGAGCATTCTACCTCTGCACTACACCCCCGGCCTTATTTTTTTATACTTTAATTTGGAACCAGGTCTCACGAAGTTGCAGAGGACCTCACTAAGTAGAGAGAGAGAGAGAGAGAGAGAGAGAGAGAGAGAGAGAGCTGAGGCTGGCTGCGAACCCGGATCTTCTTCTGGTCTCCACCTCCCAAAGTACTGGGATTACAAGCGTGCGCCACCACGCCCAGTTTTCTCTTGACCAACTTCTGAAGTCAGCAGAGCAGATGTTCTCTTCTCTGTTGAAGCAGGAAAGTTAAAACGACTGTGACCCCTGGCTGGAATGGCTCTGTGGTGGTCACTTCTTGTCCTGCTCTTTTGCTAGAGAGACTTAACACCGGCAGGTCAAATCATAGCAGAGGCTGACAGTAGGACCAGCCTGACTCTCTACATTCTTGTGAGACGGATAAGAACTGTGAAAAGGCAAATGGATGTGGGTTTGGAAGCAGATCAGCCCCTGGGGTGTAAAGAGAACCACTGTGTCCCCTAGTTTATCCTTTAAAGCCAGCTGCCAGGGAGTCTCCTTACTATAAAAGGGACTTGGAAGCCAAAAATGGTCACCAATCCACCTCCAGCAATGGCTTTAAAAGATGTTTGTAGAGAAGGAGGGGCATATGAGTCATCCTGTGACAAGGAGCTGAGCCAAGATCCCCACTGGCTGGATGTCATCTGTCAAGGATCTCCCCAGTTTCACTGAGTGAACCCACAAGCCACAGTCATCAGGTATGGCTCTGGATTGAGAGACACAGAAGACCAGCGGTGGCAACGAGAATCCATCGAGAGGAAAGAAAACTCTCAAAGGGATAGAGAAAAAGAGGAGAGACTAAAGCTACTCTAAATGAACCGACAGGCCAAAGTACCAAAACAAGGTAAAAATAATTTAGTAAGGAGAGACACGGAGTGAGCTATCAGAAGAGGAATTCACTCTCAATGGACTCAATTTTCTAGAACACTATGGCCTTAACTAACAATGGATAGGATGTTAAAAATAGAGCTCGACTTTTGTTATGAAAATAATGATTTTGGTACATGAAATAGGTGTAAGTTTCTAGGTTATCAGTGACTTTGTAAGAGAGCTAATTACAAATTTGAATAAGAAAAGTGTGGACATTACATGTGTGTGCATTTAACATCATGTATTAGCTAGATAGTGCATTCGGGTTTTCAATGGGCTGCGTAACAAATGACCACTAGCTCAGCTGCTTACAATTGCACCTGCTTCCTCACAGGGCCCACAGGGCCGATGCCCGGCAGGTTCTGCTGGGCTCTCTTTTGAGTTACCATGGACGGTATCAATATGTTCACCAGGCTGAGCACACCTGAGATGACTCTGGGGAAATATCCACTTCTGAGCTCACCCAGGTTTGTGCCAGAATCCAGGCCTGTGCTGCCCTCGGTGAGGTCTTTGGCTCCTGTTGGTTCCCATCCAAGGTCACAGTTCTTGAGGGGCTGTTTCCATCCCAATGTGTGGTCTCCTCCCTCTTCAAACCCAATGACAGTAGACCAGCCTGTCTCATCCTTCAGATCTTTCTGGCTTCCCCGGCAGTGAGCAGCAGGGGAAAGTCAGCTTTGAAGGTTCCATGTGATCAGGGGGGCCCACTCAGATGCTCTGCCTCCACCCTCAGAGCCAAGTGGGTAACCCCGGTGGTCTCATCCTTCAAACAGGCTCAGTGGGGAGGGGTATGTTCGGGACAATGATCAGTGGGGCCATTCTTTAGAATTTCACATGCCACCAGAGGGTCTCACTGAAGACTGGAAAGAACTAGAGTAATTGAAAAACAGAATACAGGCCCAACATGCCATTTGTGATGGCAACACAGAGAAACACATTGCTTATTAGGATTTTAATGAGTAGTGTTAAGAGAAATTCTCCCAACAATTGAAGAATGGCCCCAATATTCACTTAATAAGTATCCCAGAAAGAATGAAATCAATATCCAAGCAGGAGTAAATGATAATTCCTAATTTTTCAAGAAGAATCCAAGAAAGTTATGATTTTTATGAAAAACTACACACAAGTACGATAAATACAAATAAATGATCGCCAAAGAACAACAAGGCTGATAGCAGACTTCTCATTAGGAATAATAGACATCAGAAAAAAATAGAGGAGTGTCATCCCACAGCTGAAAGACCTGTCAACCTGGAGTTGTGTGTGCAATTAGTCGATCTTGCAACGCGATGGACTCTGGAAATGTCTAATTACAGTGAAAGGCAAACAGCGAAGGAGGAATAAAAATAACCCAGGGAAGGAGGACTGATGATCAAAGGCTCCGTGGAAGAGCCTTGGAGAACTCACTCTATGCACACTCGTGCTGGAGAACACACTTTGATGTTAAAAACCTTGAAAACCTGAAAGTAACATAACTAACTAAAAGCGTCAGGAAAGGGGTTTGAAATGACTCATAAGCATATGAATCCCTCATCTTCCTATCAGTTACATCTGAAGCTCAAACATAGAGTTTAAAGAGTCTAAGTGCAAAATAAATATGTTTTTCCAACACGGTCTAACGGTGGTGTTTGCCTCTTTCATCCCCTGTCCCCACTCATACTCTCGCCAAAGGACGTGGAAAGAATGGACCACAGTCCCCTGTGGAGGGTAAATGAGCACAGAGTCATGATGCTGAAGAACACAAGTGGGCACGCACACTGAATGTGCATGTGCGCACTTCATTGCTTCAAAGGAAAAGTTTCCTTTTGTGGTGTGTGTGGTATGGGGGATTGAGCCCAGGGGTGCTCTAACACCGAGCTACACAACCAACCCTTTTTATTTATTTATTTTTTATTTGGAGACAGGTTTTGCTGAGTTGCCCAGGCTGGCCTTGAATTTGCAATCCTCTTGTCTCAGCCTCCCAAGTTGCTATGACTATAGGTGTGTGCTACCACATCTGGTTATAAAAAAAGGTTTTCTGTGTGCATGTATGCCTCTATCACCCTGAACTTCATCAAGATGTATGATTACAATGCAGCAAGAAAAGAGAAAAATTAATTAAAGCTTTCTTTTTTGCAAAAGACTGAAAAAATCCTCTAAACAATAATAATGTAGTGGGAAGGAGTTTTCATTGAATAGTAAAAGCCAAGTCAGAAGGAAAGTAGAAATACTGAATAACTTTAATCAAAAACAAATGTATATATAATTATATATATATATAGCTAATTGTGTATGTCCATAGTAAAGGTCAGTCTAAAAGAATAGATTTCTAAATATCCAGCTGTATGCTAGATGGAATGAAAACTCACAAAATCCCAAATAGCAAGGGACATAAATAATAAGGCAACTGCGAAGTGGTACAAAGTCATTAACACTAGGAAAAAATCAAACAAAAATGAATATAATATAGTAATACAATGAACCTCCCACATTCAACAATACATAAAAGTCACAATTTTTACATCTCTGACAATATATATGTCAAATATGTAGGGCAAAAAAAAAGAAAAGACAAAATTATGAGTTAAATTTATAATCATAGGCAAGGACTTTACTACATCTGAAACTGCAAAGCAAGCTGATCCACAAAAATATGTCGTTCCCCAAGTTTAGCTCATGTTTGTTTGTTTTTGTTCTTGTTTTATAGACCCAGAACCACATGGTCGAGACAGTAAGACCAACTAAGGTTGGATTACTTAACATACAGAAGACAAGCCAGGTGTGGTGGCCCATGCCTGTAATCTCAGTACTTGGGAGGCTGAGACAGGAGGATCGCAGGTTCACAGCCAGCCTCAGCTACTTAGTGAGGCCCTCCGCAACTTAATGAGACCCTGTTTCAAAATGAAGATTATAAAATAGGGCTGGGGGTGTAGCTTGGAGGTAGAATGCCCCTGGGATCAATCCCTAGTATCACAAAAGAGGAAAAAAGAAGACAGCATACATACATAATGGATGGAAAGTGTCTGTGGAAGGCACTGTGGGCAGGACAGAGACAGCTGGCTCCAGCACTGTGCTTCCCAAGGACCCTTTGGCCACTCCTCCTTGGGTACCATGTAGCCACAGTTTTAGGTTAAGCAGCCCCACAGAGTGACCATCTTTCCAGAATCAAGAAACTGAGCTCTATTTCTTCAATGTTAAATTTTGTTTTATATAACTTTTCATAAATTCCCATAATTCTCCCCATTTTGTATTCAATACTTTGTTTCTTTATGTCTCTTCTTTAATCAGTGATCATTTGTTATTGACAAAAAGACCATAAATTGGGAATTTTCTATGAACCTCAAGTAGTCTGTATCATACAAACCAAGTTCCTGGATGACGTTAATCAGAAACAATTATAAAAGTATCAATAATGATAGTGCTGCCAAAGATGTGGATGAACAGGTAGAACTCACAAGGTTCTAGGCACTCAGTCCTCAGGACAGCCCCCTGAGACAGGTGTGATGACTATCTACATTTTATAAAGAACCAGGTGGAAGCCAGGGAGGTGGGCCTGTCTGCTCCTCACAGCTTAGGTCCTGTGCTGGCCTTTCCCCACCATCTGGCTCCACAAGGCTCACTCTGACCCACTGACACAGCCCAGCCCAAGGCTGTGAGACCCCTGCAGCTGCCCAAACCTCAGAGCTCCGACAAATCTGGGGCTTAGGGTTTAATGCTCTGTGGTCACTGCCTTCAAATCTTAATAATTTCATCTATGATTTTGTGTTTTTAAGTGAAGTCGGGTGGCTGCTGTAGGGGCTGGGGGCCCCGGTTCACCTGTGCCCCACTTGCCACCACCTCCCTGGGGGCTCCTGGACTGCTTGACTCTCACTCTAACTCCTGACTCATTGGAGCCTGCCCAGCTCCTCCCTGCAGCCCAGACCAGCCATCACTGGGGCCCACGGTCCTGGCAGAGACCTGGACACAGGATAATTGAGGTTTCCTTCCTGGGGCTGGCAGTCAAGCTAAGTTTGACGGACAAGTTGGCAGGAACAGCCTGTGGCTCACCCTGCTACAGGTACCAATCCATCCCAGAGCAGCAGCTACAATCTCTTGGGGGTTGTTTATGTGCTGTAGTTCAGGGCAGTGGCCCATGGGAAGAGCTCAGCTCTCCAACCTCGACAGGGGCACAGCCACACTCAAGGAGGAGAACCATCAGCCCCCTAATACCAAATGTAGATGGGAGCTCTCAGGCACAACTGCCTGCAGGATTCCCATGCCTGAGGGATCATAGCACTAAATAGCAAGTGATAAACTCCACACCAGGTCAAGAGAAACTGCAGAAAGAAATATATACTTAGTACTTCTTTTTTTTCTTTCTTTCTTTTTTTTTTTTTTTTTGCGGTACCAGGGATTGAATGCAGGGGCATTCTACCTCCACGCTACACCCCCAGCCCTATTTTTTTTATACTTTATTTTGAAACCGGGTCTCACGAAGTTGCGGAGGGCCTCACTAAGGAGACAGACAGACAGACAGACAGACAGACAGAGACACACACAGGGAGAGAGAGCGAGAGAGCTGAGGCTGGCCGCGAACCCGGATCCTCCGGTCTCCGCCTCCCAAAGTACTGGGATTACAAGCGTGCGCCACCACGCCCGGCCTTACTTAGTACTTCTAATTGAACATTTTCCTGATTTTTAAGTAAAAGCCCCAATTTTCATTTTGTACTGACATTCACAAATCATGTCCCCCTTCCTACTATGCCGTACTACAAAGGACCTTGAAAGTCCCCAAGCTCACCCCTCCTGCATTTTAAACGTCATTCCGTCATTCAGAGCCACACTAGATGTGCCACGTTTCTGTCCCACACATCATCCCTTTCCATGCTTGAAGGCGGCAGGCATTCTCTCTCAGAGTGTCCCTTTTCCAGTGGAACGTCATTTTAATGGCACATCATCATTACGCCAGCACAGACTGCCCAGGAATAACTCCTGGGACATGACAGATCAAAAGAGAGTTTCAACCAGTTTGGGTCACTTCAAGTTATTTCCA
Source organism: Glis glis (assembly GCA_004027185.1). Lineage (NCBI taxonomy): Eukaryota > Metazoa > Chordata > Mammalia > Rodentia > Gliridae > Glis > Glis glis. The sequence goes on from PVJS01002731.1 coordinate 61,503, forward strand.
GATCAATCAACAAAGAGGCTCAGGGTGTGTAAAGACCTGTGCCAAAGACGGAAGAGCACACGGGCCATTCTTAGAAATGTGTCTGTGACTGCAAACACCGAGAGAGGAACTCAGACTGAGAAGGGATATGTTCATGATATGCTCTGTCCGCAGATGGAACGGGCTGCATGAGAAGGGGCTTTAGCAGAGCTGCACAACGCTCCTCATCAGGGAAGTCGTGGACAAGAGCCGCCCATCCGAGTCGAAATCAACAGACTTGAATGTGCCTGGCAGCTCTGAGCTTTAGAAATGTATGAAATGACTGTTAAATTATATCCGAATGAGCGGAGAGCATTAAGCCAGGGTGAAATACATCAACCTGACTCTTGCCTGCTAGTATAATGTATGCTTGGTGACGCCTGCATCTCTACCCCAGTCTGATATGGTAAACTAGTTCAAAGGCATTGCTGAATGATGGGAAAAAAGCACCATTCACATGGGGGCAGGTCTGGGGCAAGGAGAGGGATCGCTGGTTGTGAGCAGTGGTGTGAGTCACACAGCTAAGAAGGGACTAGCAAGAAACGCTAGAAAAAGAGACCTTGTAACCAATCCGTACTTCAGAAATTCTACTAAGTATCAGCATTGATATCTTCATCTCCTGTGGGTGAATTCTGGAAATACCTACATTTTTCCTGCCCTCTCCCCCAATAACAGAAATCTCCATTTATCTTTAAATGGATAGTTTTTTTTTTTTTTTAACAAGAAGGCAAAACGACTACAAAAAATGAGAATGATGGTGTTTCTAGCATGGTGGAGTTGAAAGAAAAGAAAAGTTAGAAGTCAGGCCTACATCCTTGACATCGCTGGAATCTGGTAGATGCGAATTAATACACAGAAATTATTCAACATGTGTTCACTGAGGAACATTGGTAGTATGATCTTTCAGGACCCCCTAAATGCTAAATACATCAATTAAAATTGTTATACGATTTAGTAATGCTGGAAATCTCTCTTTCTTTTTTTTTTTTTTCTTTTAGACTGGGACTTGAACCCAGGGGAATTCTACCTTAGAAATAGAGCCCCAGCCCTATTTTATTTTTTATTTTGAAACATGGTCTCGCTAAGTTGCTGAGGCTGGCCTCAAACCTGAGATCCTCCTGTTTCAGCCTCCCAAGTATTTAAATTACAGGTGTGTACCACTGCACCCAGCTTGGAAATCTTATTTTATTAAGTTCTTGAAGATGATTTTTTGGAGGAAAAATACATGAAATTCACCATTCCTTCCAGAGTTGCTCGTCACATGGCATTATACTAATGTGACGTCTTCTGATACATGATCCAAGTTTTGATCCAACAATGACTGTGCACCCATCATCATGCACATCCCAGGTACAAAGCACCAGCCAGAGCTGTACCTGTACGAAGCTCTCTGTGAGCAGCATTAGCAGGGGCTCCCCTCATCCCAGTCACTTCCCAGAACCTGATTCCTTTAAATCTTCCTCTAAACATGATCTCACCCTGACCTCATGATGCTGATTCACAGACAGGATGAGGTAATGCACTTAAGACAATGTATCATCCTCGCTGCTCAGCCCAGTGCACATGCTGAGCAGGATTACAGTCCTGCCTTACCTTTTACTGTAAGGAGGAGCTGCACACTAATGGCCTTGCACCCCACCCCCACCTCTGCACAAGGTCATGCTGGCAAGGATATGCAGGGCATGAGGAGAGCCAGGTACCAGACCATCCTCCTCCAGGGCACGGGCCAACACCTGATTGTACAGGTTTCTCATCAAGAGGAAAGGGGAAGGTGGTATTTTTAGGTAGTAAATGAAACCTTGTTATATAAAAAATTAATGTGAAAATCTGCATGACACCGGCCACTGAGTAGATATATTTTTTCTTGGTTAGTCTGTCATTCTTATAAGCATAAAGGCTTTGTGTTTGTGAATAAATATATATTAGGAGCACTTTTGAAACATGACTATGGAATGAATTTTTTTTTCTAATATGGGTAACAGATGCCAGAATTTCAGAGAAGCCAAAAGGTCTTTACACTTGTATTGAGATAGTTTATTATCTATACTGTCTAGCAAATCTCTATGTTTAATGCAGTTTTGTATCTATAATCATTATACTCAGTGTGCTTACTCAAATTCTATTCTCGTGGGTTGTAAGGGAAGGAACAGAGGGTTTGAACAGTGGAATAGATCATGAGATTGTAGACAGAGAAGGAAGAGCTCTTAGAAGTTACCTTCTCTGGCATCCTGGTCTCACAGGTGATAGGAGACAGACAGGGAGAGGGTAAGTGAAGGGCAGATTCACTCCTGTGTCCGGTGCACCCGCAGGCATTGATGGTGGGGCACAGTGAGTGACAGGGTTTCAGGGATGGACACAGGAAGTTCTTGTCCTCAGGTAGCTTTCACTGAGTAGGAAACATAAATATCTAAACACCCTATTATGCAATAGAGAGATGGCACAAGTACAGCTGTCTGAGCACCATGGGACAACAGAGAAAAAAGCAACAAGCTCCAAATGGGACAGAGACAGGGGGAGGCCACAGGGTCAAGCTGCAGCTTAAACCCAAGAGGAATGCAGCAGAGGAAGAGGGTAAGAAAGAAAAAAAAATGCATGAGCCAAGTTGCAACATTAGCAAAACAGAGAGAAATGATGGGGTTGTGCACACTCACAGTACTGAGGGGGGCGTGAGTGTTGTAGATACAAAAGTGACAAAGTTTGACAGGTGGGAAGACAGCAGACCTCGGCCACTGGATGTGATTAGGACACTTATGAACCACAGCTGCACAGCAGTCAGTAAGTCCACTATGGATTGAGAAGCTAATTAGTGATCAATTGGGAATCCAACAGAGATCCAAACTCGAAGTTTCCTTCACTATGTGATGAGTAGTTTAAGAGAAACTCAAATAGAATTGATGGCCACACCTTCTGTACTTTTCTGTGAAATTTTGTGTAATAAAATTGCTTTACAGGTAAGATAAACAAGATGTATTGAGCTCCTCTCTGTTACTAAGAGAAGTAAATTGACAAAGATACATCACATTTTATGGAACTTTCTGGTTTGGGAAGCAGGTTTACTCTTGCCATTTTATTTATTTGGCCCTCTCTTTGGCTCTGAGAATACAAGTGTTATTACCTTAATTTTGCTAATGAACAAATTTAGTCCCACAGAGTTTTCTGGTGAGTAACTAGTGGCTCTGGGACTAGAGTTCAGGTCTTCTAATACCCAGAGACCACCAGGAAGTGTGCAGAGGTCTTCTAGACAAGTCCAGTGACCTATAGTATTGCTTCTCAAATCTTATCTCAATCTTTTTTTTTGTGTGTGTGTGGTACTGGGGATTGAACCAAGGGGCATTCTACCTCTGAGCTACACCCCCAGCCCTATTTTTTATTCTTTATTTTGAAACAGGGTCTTACTAAATTTCAGAGGGCCTCACTAAGTAGCTGAGACTGGCTGCAAACCTGAGATCCTTTTGTCTCACCCTCCCAAGTACTGGGATTACAAGCGTGCACCACCACACCCGGCTTATCTCAATCTTTTCTTTATTTACTGCATAAGGCTGGATCTAGAAGGCCACATGGAAGTCAGAAATAAAACTGTGTATTCACTGGACCATGGATCTACCTCCCCTGGGGGACACAGGGCTCCCTGCCTCTCTCCCTGCACCCTCCCAGCCTGCCTTTCTCTCTGTGCGTGCTGATTCTCTAGAGCTGGTCACCCTTTCCTGGTCAGTGGCTGTTTCAGTAATAAGTAAATACTATTTATTACTTATTTATTATTACTATTTATTTATTATTAAATAAGTAAATAAATAAAGATAAATAAAGCAAGCTTCACAAAGGATCCTTCATTGAAGGCAAGTCAGGGAGTGAGCCTCCACACTGCCATTCTCCAGAACTGGTAGGTCTTCAGATCAGAACAAAAGCCATGCTGACCTCGTGCTGACCGTGACCCTCTCCTGTGATGTCGTCTCCAATGTACTTGCAAAAGAACTTATGAATATACAGAGTTTCCTGAAGGAGCAACCGAGCGCTAGAAAAACAAGAACTCCTCACCACTGTACAGGAAACTGACATGGCTTTAGAAGCAGAACAATAAAAAAGAAAATCTACTGGAAGACATTTTCTCAAATGGGTGTATGTACACATTTAACATGGTGGTGTTGTCCCTATGAACACAATATCTTTATAAGAAAAGTCCAAAGATACCTATTGATTATGGGAGTTTATTAAGACGGATAGACGCTTGGCTCCTTAGTAGAGTTAGACACCATTGCAATTCTTTTTTTTTTTTTTTTGCCATACTGGGGATTGAACTCAGGGGCATTCTACCTCTGAGCTCCACCCCAGACCCTCTTAGTTTTTATTCTATTTTTTATTCTTTATTTTGAAACAGGGTCTCACTAAGTTGCTGAGGGACTCACTAAGTAGCTGAGACTGGCCATGAACCTGTGACCCTCCTGTCTCAGCCTCCCAAGTATGGGGATTACAGGCGTTCGCCACCACGCCTGGCCTCCATTGCAATTCCTGATAAGCTATTGTTTTTATTAAAAGCAGTTCACAAAGATCAGACACACTAGGAACATCATCTTGGACACGCGTGGTGTTCAGCAGCTGGTCCTGGTGCCAATGACCTGTCAGAACGAGGACAGACTGAAGGGGGGCCACGTGCCCTGGGTCAGGGAAGAAGAGAAGCTGGGTGCTGTCCACCGGTCAACAGAGGCAGGGCCAGCTGATGGGGAAAGCTGTTCCAGGGGGATCTGGCTGAGCACACCAGCGAGTTCCTCCTCCACTTCCCCTCCAACGCTTGCTGCAGAGAAGAGCCCCCGAAGAGCATGGTCAGCTTCTCCTCTGAGATTACAGAGACTTCATGTCTGGCCCCAGCACAAGCATCCATGCATCCTAACTTCACTGCAAGACAGAATAAATGAGGAGCTGACTATGGTGCCACAGGCAGGGATCAGGGAACGTTGAGCTTGGTGAGGAAGCACGTCTCCATGCAGAGCCGGACGAAGAGAATGATGGCATCAAAGCTTCCAAGAAACAGCCAAGGAGACGATTACAGCAGAGTTACAAAAATAAATTATCATCCTCAGTGCTTTTCAGAGAGTTCAATATATGCTTCACTCCATCTCCATTTCAGAGAAACTTTGAATTAAATCACAAATGTTGGTAATAGGGAAAAATAAAATTACAAAGCCCCATCTCTCTCTTATCATCTTCTTACTCTACACACAAGTGTGGAATAACCCAGGCTCTTGGTTTGTGTCGGGAAGAGCTGTCCATTCCCACTCCCACCATCCATTGAAAAGGGAGAAGGGAAGGTGTTCAGAGGCCCTGACCTGGACCACGGCCACATTATTCTTTCACTTCTTTTTTTTTTCCACAATGAGGAAAATTCAGGGAGAAATGAAGACGCATGAAGAAGATGTCAGTAGTGAGAAAGAGCAAAGGGCAGCTTGCTCCTTCCCATCAGGGTTGGGAGAGGGATCTGCATATCATTTGGAGAGTTCTAGGGCCAAAGGCTCACAGGTGTGGGGACCCAGCCCTTGCTCCCGCCGTTCCTTTCTAAGTGAGTGGTACGTGAGACAGGAAGGCACCCCTCCACCCAGCGCAGTGTCTATGTTGCACCTGGACTCACAAATGCAAACATCAGCTTCTCCATCCAGGACTCTGGGGCAGTCGAGGAGATGGAGCAGGCCTCTCTCCATCTTCAAAGTCTGTTTTCAATAAGCAGAGGAACACGGGGGCAGTTCTTTCCCAAATCATCCCTATGCACAACATTCAATTCTCTGACTGCGAACACCAGGCTGAAACAGAAAGGAGGTCATGGGGTTGGGGCTGATTGAGCAGAGCCAGAGAACCCGCCAGGAGACCCCACTGGAAGGGTGAGGGCAGAGGGGGTGAAATCCAGGTCTTATCCTTGATCTTGAGGGAGATATTGGGGGAAGAGGAGGGTTGTGGTCTGGTATGTCTTAAAAGGACAACTCAGCTTCCATGCTGAGACTCCTGGGAAAGCACATTAGGACGACAATAGTAAAGACCATCCAGCCAAAGCTGTCTAGGAGGCCATCGCAGTGACCAAGGGGAGAAGTAGCATAGCTTGGGGCGTGGCTTCTGCCTCCGCTCCTTGCACCTGTCTGCAGCAACTTGTGTGGCGGCCTGTGTTTTGTTTTTCACATTGCTTCTTCCCCACTCCTTCCTTCTCCCCACTCTTCATCTATCCTCCTGGCCACCCCTCAATCCAAAATAAAATGCTCCCTCTTAGACTTGTTATCCAGGTATTCTGCTGTTTTTTATATGACTCATTTCAATGCAAAAAATGGCCCCCATGTATGTCCAGTAAGCAGCTATCAATATATGAAAAACCACATATGTGTGTCATTACTTTCTAGAGATGACTCAGCTCCTGGGACATACAAACACATAGGAAATCTAATTTTATATAGGAATGTATACACGCGTTGAGAGATCGGCCCTGAATATTAGTGTCTTTTCTCCATCAGTGGAACAATTCAATTTCCCCTGAGTGTGAAAATGGTACTTCTCGTGCTTATATATCTATCTCTCCCTGCTATACCTCCTTTGGGCCGCTAGACTCATTTTGTAGCTGCCTTTTCTCGTTCATTCCTTCATTCACTTACTTAAAGGCTATATTTAGCATGGATTATGTCTGAGACATTAAACTATATTTGAAGGATCAAAGATGAATAGATTCATCTCATGCCTTCAGGGAAATGAAGAAGAACACATTTAAAAATTGCAAACCTTTCTGGATGTGCAGAAATGTAGAGATGCACATGGTATGTTTGAACAGGTGCGGTCAGGCAATTTGTCAGAGGAAACTGAACCGGCCAAGAGACAAAAGAAAAGAGCAGTGTTGTTTACATAGCCCCAAACTAAGCTGCTTGTAGGATGCTTTTAAGTATCTGAAATTTACTTTAAAGTTACCAAATTTCATGTATCACAGTCATGGCAAATCAATCAATCAAACAAACAAACAAAAAATAATATTGTTCACTCTGGATTTCCTTCTACATAGAATTTCTGTACCTCTGGAAGCTGAGCACAGACTGACTAAGCTTTCTAAATGTGCAGCAGAAGTGAAAATAATGGTTTTCCCCTATCATAGATCATAAATTATTTACCATCTTTAGTTCATCTTGATATTATTTCTAAGCCTACGAAGTTCCTGCCAAAAGGGAAAAGGGAATAAATTCATTTACATCCTGGACATGTCTACAACTTACTCTCAAATTGTATAACTGGTTCCGTCCAAGTCCTATCACTTTTATGAAGTAAACAAAGCAAAATTCTTCGTATTTTACCAGAATGCAAAAATAAAATAGGAGAGAACATACACGTAAGTCCACGTGGCAAATACAGCTTGGTGCTGTCGCTGTTCTTGCATCCCATAATTCACTGGTGCCACAGGCTAATTAAATCACAGCACTGTAACTCTAAGACCCACTGCTTGGAATTCAACCCCAACAGCTATACTCCATGAGAAAGTAAGAGAGTAGACCTCAGCTCCAGTGTCCGAACCCAGATAATAGAACCGCCATCCTGCGAGTGGTCATAACTTATTCCACTCTCTCTGTGGGGAAAAAAATAGAGAGAAGCATTTTGCTTATTTCTGAGACCCTGAAAGTTGGGGTTCACAGAGGATTTCCTAGACCCCTCCCTGGTTTATCATGTACACCAGCCAGCCCCATGTCTCATGAACCCTATCAAGGTCAATTTGTTTTCTCTCATCTGCCCTGAAAATAGAATATTCACCTGTCTTGTGCTGAGACCTGCCTTTCTTCTGTCGTCTGGTTCCTGGACCTCTAGAGCTGATGGTGGTCATAGGGTCTCACATGCAGTATGAGCTCATGTCTGTTCCTCTGCCATTCAGCTGGTGAGATCAATCTATTTTATCTTTGGTAGCATGTCACCCATTTCACCCCGACCAGGCTGTCTAAGCGAATGTCCCTCCTGCAGCCTCCGGAGCACCAGCTCCACCTTCAGCCCTCAATCACCAATATGTTCCCCCAGTCCCTTGCACTTAGGATCATCAATACAGCAGAGCCTACATTTGAGCTGCAGAAAAGATGGCACTAAATAGTTCCCTTGATTGTGACTCGCCTAGCTCCATCACTGTGGAAGCCCCTGTGATGTAGTTGCAGGCAAGGGTGGAGGACGGAGTCTGTCCAGGTGAAGATCTGGGTAGAGAACCAGCTGTTCCCATGATACCAGTTCTTTGCTACACAGATGTCTGTTTGGGGTTTTTACGGGATAAACTGCTGAATATCTCTTACTCCATGTATTGGACAGGGTTCACTAGATTAACAGAATTCACAGAATGAGTATATTTGAAAAAGGGATTTATCAGATGGGCTTACAGTTTGAAGCAATGTAGTCCCAGGTTCTGACTGCACGTGGAGGGTCAGAGGAACCAGTAGCTGGTCGAGCGGTCTAAAAGCTGGAGTCTTAGGATCGGAGCAACCACTAATTCAGTCCCAGTCCAAGATGTGAAGATCAGGAAGCTCTTCGGAGAAACGATGGTGAAGTTTCAGCTCAAAGGGCTGGAGGCCGACGATCTCAGATGAGAGCAGAAGATCAAGAAGCTCTTCAGAGAAACGGCAAAGCCGGCGGCTGACAATCTCAGGCCAGAGCAGATGCGTTTTCTTCGGAAAGAGTCGTGCATCGCGCTACGCAGCTTCTCCCTCTTTTATCTAAGTCCTGCACCTATCAGAATCCTGCTGCCTACATTCAGGGCAGGCTTTCTGTTTAATCTGCTGTTACACACTCAAAGTCACATGATCTTGGGTGTGTCATGATCAGGTCAAGTTGACAAACTAGATTGACTATCACACTCCATGTGCAGAAATACCACTTTAATATGGCTATTAAGTTACTTTCATTTGCATTACACATTTTTTTGGAAGCCTCATCTTATATTTGTGCAAGGATATTCTTTATGCTGCCCCCAAGGACATCAAACCTGTCTATTTTTTATTAGCTACCATATTCAGACTGGTTTCAATCTCTGTCTTGTGGGAGACCCATGTTCCTTCAAATCAAGGGATGAATTAGCTCTACTGATGAAAAGTGGGAAAGGCATGAAACCCAGGAAGGAATCTAAAGTGCCCAGGTGTCCCACCCTCCTATAGAAAGTCCTGAACTCAAGTGTGATTCCTACTCTGCCCAAAGCAGACAGTTATATGATGAGAACGGTGCCTGAGACTGGGAACTTTGCCCAATTTACAGGTGGACGTAGCAAAAGCTCACAGCTGACCTGACTCAGAGCCCTGCTAGAATTGGTTTACTGATGGGAACCAGCTGGAAGTGACCAACTGCTTCCACCTTATGATGAGTACCAGTGGTGCCATCCGCCAAGACCCACTTCCTGCCCTTCCTGAGGGCTCTACCAGAATCCACTTGCAGCCACTCTCTCCGTCCAGCGAGGCCACATGGCTGAGTTCTGATGGTGGAATGTGGATCCCAGGTGGGCCATGCCAGGTGCAGCTCACAGCAGACACCACACTCACTTATTCATACCTGACTTTCCTTTCCAGCTAAGATGGCAACACCCCAGGGCGCTCCTGTGCTGAAGCCAGCAGAGCCCTTATCATCCTGGATTCTAGAGTGGCAGGGGCACCCAGCTTAAACTCTTCTGAGATAGAAATGTCGACTGTGGCTTAGCCGATATCCAAGCATCAGTCAGCAAAACTGCAGAAATCCCAGGGCACACTCAACTTAGAATGGCCTGGGCAGAGTTTTTTTTGAAAGAAACTAATTATTTCAGTGAGTAAAGGATGCAAAGAATCCACAAGAGACAGCAGGCACCATGCTATGCCATTGGCCTGAGGGGTCAGGGAAAGAGAAACCACTGAAAACTAAAGAGAAGACCGGAGAGACTTCTCCTGCCAAGGACACAGTCGGCCCATGATGACCTTACAGGGAATACAATCTTGCTGCTCCCCACTCCCTCTAGTCACCAGCAGGACTCCCTGTCAAAGCCACAGGACATGGATCGCTGGAACCCCTGCAGGCCAGCCAGTGGAGCTCAAGGGCTGGACACTGGATCTGGTAGGCAAACATAATAGACAAAACCCACACTGGTATTCATTTGTTATATCAATTATTGTAGCCAAGCTAATGCCGTCCATCAGTAATGGGTGGGGAAGCGGTTCAGCATGTTTCAAATGCTAAAAGGGATCATCCCACATGAATATGCAATGAGAGGAAGCTGCTCATCTCATGGAGAATTTTTATGTCAGAAATCCTAACTAATACTGTGTCAGATCTAATTTCCTGCATCTTCCATCCACTGGGTATCTATCTTCTCCGTGAGGTTACATAAAATGAATTTAAGCCCTCTGGTATGTTAGCCCTGCAAATACGTAAAGGCAGTTATCATATTCCTCCCTTGCTTTTTTTTTTTTTTTTTGTCCTCTCTGGGAACTGCAGATCCTTCTGTCCTATAAGCCAGGGTTTCTGAATCCTTCAACGTTTTGTTCATCTCCCTCTGTGCTCGCTAACTTCAGGATCTTCCTCACAAATTGAACTGCTCAGAGCTGTGCACCAGGAGATGGTCCATCTATTTCACATGTGGGGAACCCAACCCATTTTACATGTGCCTTGTAATTAAATGAAGTCAAATTGACTTGAGTTTTTAAAGTCACCATGCAGAGAGTGGATTGTATTGACTCTTGTCACCACCACATCCTACAGGCCAACGCTCAGCAGCCTTTCACTATATCCAGGTTGAATTATTTCTGGCTTTGTGGCCAGACTCCGAGGCAATGACTCAACTCCATGCTCTAAAGAAGGCAGCCAGGACAAGATGCAGATAAATGGGTGTGGCTGACTTCCAGTAAAAAAATTATTTACAGAAATGAGCCCCTGGACAGATCTGACCCACTGAAGATTGTGTGTGGACACCAGTTTCATGTCTGTAGTTCTCAAACTTTGCTTCACAGGAAAACCCCTGGGAGAAATTGAAAACTCCTGATCCCAGGTGACAGCTCATGATGATTCCATCGGTGCCTGGAATGGGAAGCCGACCCTGTGACTCTCACTGGGCCACTTTTTGAGCTTTATACTTCTGCATTTTCAGTTTGTGGACTTTTTTCTCATCAATTTGGCAAAAAGAAAATTCAGAAAGCTCACCATCATCCTGTGCCCCAGCTGGTCTGCCTTCTTTCCACCTATCAGAGGCTTCTCATGTTTGCTTTCTGTAATGCTAGGGTTTTCCTTCTTCTTAGACAGAGGAACAGGGAAGACTACCCCATCTTCCTGCGAGTGAAGTCCCACCAGGTCTGTTTTAATTATTAAATGCCATTAGGCCGTTCCCTCCCATCTTCCACCTGAGCCATCTAATTTCCAGGTAAGAGTACAGTAGGGCGGCATGCCCCTCAGATAGACAAGGCCCCCGGGGAGCAGTCAGGAGCCACAGCAGGGCACTCTCTCTGCAAGAGACTAGAGGAAGGGTTAGTTGACTTTGCTAAGCTCTTTCTCAAAGACCCATCATTTCTGTGGGGCACAGGTATCAAAGTTCCAAGTTCATTCTACACGGGAAGACCTGAAGACCTGCAGGCCCATCACATGCAAGCAGTAAGAACTGTGTGCATGTATGTCACTGTCAACATGATTTACATTATGATGTGAGACTATAATGCACCAATAAACACATATTAAAAATAATAAAAGAAGCTAGATACACACACACACAAATCAATGTCTTCTTTGTATCATGTTATCAAATCCAGGGTTATGGTTAGGGTTAGGGGCTAAGGTTAGTGTTAGGGTTAGAATTAGGGCTATGGTTAGGGTTAAGGTTAGGGCTAAGGCTAGGGTTAGGGTTAGGGTTAGGGCGAGGTTAGGGTTCTCCAAATGTGGTTTCTAAAAGACTTGCTTGAGATGCAATGCTTAGGCACCACCTAGATCATAGGTTCAGGTCTCCTGAGGTGGGGTCCAGACAGACCTGTCTGTTAGCAGCCCCCTGATCTTCTGCTGTGAGCTAAAGCTGTGACTCACTTCTCTAGTCTAACTCTGCCACACAGTTTCAAACCAATGGTTTTTATTTCATTCTGGTTACCTTGGTCAGTGTTCCTTAAACCTTCATGGATATTAGAAGCACATGAGAAGCTTCAAGCCAAATATGAATACCCACATCACCTCCTGGGACACTGTGAGTTCATGAGTCTTTGGGGGGTGGCCTGGGTACTGGAAATAATTTAAGTTATCCATGATGTAGTAAATAGTTACCACATTCCATGCAGAGGATCTTTAAGAAGTTGGAGTGTATTCCCCAAGCCCTTTCATCCCCCATTCAAAAGGAATATATATTAGCCAGTATAAAAATATATATACATATATGGTTACATATATGGTTACATAAACCTGTAAGTCATCTTCTCTATTTTCTGCCTGTGCTCTTGGTAACCTCTGGCAATCCCTGGTAGTTAGCCACTAAATTTAACTTAGTTTACCCTTAGTATATACCAACCGTGTGTGTGTGTGTGTGTGTGTGTGTGTGTGTGTGTGTGTGTGTGTATGCATTTCACACACACACACACACACACACACACACACATATATGGAAGAAAGTCTCACAATCTGCTGTCTCTAAGCTGGAGAGATATGAAAGTGGATGGTATAATTCAATTAGAATCCTGAGGCCTGAGAACCAGGAGTGCTGACCTCCTGGAACAGAAGATGGTTGTCCCAGCTCAAGCAGAGAGAGCAAATTTATCTTTCCTTTGCCTTTGTGTTCTGTTTTGATCCTCAGTGAATAGGACAATGCCCACCACAGTGGTGAGGAATTCTTCTTCACTCAGTCTATGAATTCGAATGCTGATCCCTTCTAAAACACCCTATCAGACACCTAGTGATAATGTCTCACCAGCTATATGGGCATCCCCTAGCTCAGTCAAGTCAAAGCTCAGTCATCACCAAGCCAAAAAAAAAGAAATAAAATAAGCCATCCCCAAGCACAGCCTGTATCATAAGCAGTTAATAGAAGTCACACCAATGAGATTTTGATTGCACAGAACTGGTGGCTCTGGGGACCTGTGTTTCCACTAGAATTTCAAGCCATCTGTAGCAGAGAATCATTGTGAACAATACTGTCTTGAAATATCTTCCTTAATCCCAGAAAGATTTAAAATCACAGTGCCTCTAGCAGAGAGAGAGAGAGAGAGAGAGAGAGAGAGAGAGAGAGACTCACTCTGCATTTCACAGAAGTTTCCACAAAATCCAGAGGCCCTGGGAATCAAGTTGACACAGGCTGCCAGCCACACCCTCCTGGGACTCCCTTGCCACCTGCCCCACTGGGAGCTGGTCTTGTTTTCAGGAACTGCTTGCCATGAAGCTCCTGGCTGCAAGAGGTTTTCTGAAAATAAACCTGTAGTTCAGCTTGCCTACTTTCTGCCTGTGCTCGTGGTAACCTTTTGCAATCCCTGAGAGTTTGCCACCAGAATTAACTTGCCCTTCTAACCAGGTATGGTGGCGCATGCTTGTAGTCCTAGTACTTGGGAGGCTGAGACAGGAGGATCAAGGATCACAGGTTTGCAGCCAGCCTCAGCTACTTAGTGAGGCTCCCTGCAGCTTAGTGAGACCCTGTTTCAAAATAAAGAATAAAAATAGGGCTGGGGGTGTAGCTTGGAGGTAGAACACCAGTGGGTTCAAACCCCAGTACCACAAAAAAAAAAAAGAATTAGTTTGGCCCTTACGATACACCGGCTATTTTGTTACCAGCTATTTTGTCACCTGCTGTTTTGTTTGAAAGATTCAGTCCATGGTCAGTTGACTCCAAAGCAGGACCATCATGACAACAGGATGTGGAGCAGAAAGGTGCTCAGAAGCCTGGAAGCAGAGAGAGAGAGGGTGAGAGGAAGGGACCAGGGACAGATAGAGTCCTCAAACCACACACATCCCCAATGACCTACCTCCTCCTGTAGCCACAGCCCGGCTGCCTACACTTACCACCCAAAGAGTTCACTCCAATTGTTCATCCATCAATGGAGCTATATACCGATGGCATTAGAACCCCGATTCAATGATTTCACCTCTGAACATTTTTGCGTTACCAACACATGAGCTCTGCTGGGGTCATTGCATATTCAAACCGTAACCCTGACTCACTCTCTTCTTCAAACCACGTCTTTCATCCATCCGACCACCACTGACGAATCACCACCTTGGCCATGTGATACCTATGCAGCATGATAACAAATAGAACATATATCAGTGTGCCTATGTAGATCCCAGAAGGATTAAAGATGGAAACATTAAAAATAAGAAACCAAAATGCACATGGCTTGGAGATGATTTTTCAAGCTTGAGGTTAGGTGATCAGGCAAAGTCCCAATGTCAGCATCTTTATGCTCTCCCTTAAGCCCCTTGAGTTCATCTGAGTAAGACTCTGGTGCATAGCAGGGTTGTGGGGCAGTGGGACTGGGAGGCTGGCATCCAGGGCAGGCCCCCCTGTCATCAGGTGGGCTCCAGACCTGCACTCCACCTGCTGTCGGGGCTAGGAGAGATCACCCCTTAGACCATCTGAGGACATAGCTCCAGCTTCTTGCTGTGGGGAGGCAAAGAGAGAGGGTGAGCCCACATCTAGCTGTGTAAAGCAGACCTTCCACCAGCCTTCCCCATCTCCCCGGTACGCACTCCTATTCCACTCGCTAAGTGTCTGTCTGGGACAGAGCGAGTCTGTCGCTGTGCCAAGCTGTGGGAGTGAGAGGTCTGGGTGGGAGGGAAAAGAGTGAGACTGAAAGGTGCTGAGCAATGTCCCTGATTCCCTGGGAAGGACACACCTGGACAGGATCAGTGAACACCTCCCTCCCGACCCTGGCATAGCACAGAAACAAGCCACAAAGAAGGTTTAGGGGAAAAGAAAGCTCCAGATCCCTGTCATGTATTTTAACCCCTCTCTTGGGAGGAAAAAAAAATGCCTCTCCTGTTTTAAATAAAACTACTCTTGCCTAAACTCAAGTCTGGTTTTGCCCATTTTTGGTACCTCTGGGGGGCCAGATTTCTCTCAGAATAATGGGCTGTTGACTGCAGAAAGCTAGTCATTAGGTCTGCGTTGCATCTTCTCTCTGATAAATGAGAAGCAAGTACTCTCTAGCACTTAGTCCATATTTTCAGGCTTTGTCTCCTCATCATTTGCCCTCCTCTACCTTCCCCATTCTGTGTCACTTCTTCAGGGGACAATGCCATACGTACCTAAGGTCCTCAGAAGATTCTGAATGGGGCCGAATACTGGCCACTCATCTTACCCATGTGATAGGGTTACTTTAGCCTCTTAATAAATTGTTCCTCTAGTATATTGCTAATTAGTGTTTCTCTCAAAGCTCACTATGACCTCCGTGGCTTTCCCACCAATTCTCCTCCTTCTTTATCCCTTGGCGGTTGTCTCTGCCCTTTGCTTCCTACCCGAAGTGCTCAACAGCCATAGCAGAGGGGAGGGCCTCAGCTTGTTTTCAAAGCAGAAATAATAACAACACATGCCTTGGTGGAAACAAAAGTAAAATAAAAAACATACTATGGAGGAAAACATAATGAAATGAAATTTGATTTGGTTAGTATTACCAAATCAAAACTGGGTGTGAGCGAAAGATTGAGTATATTTCTCTCTCTCTCTCTCTCTCTCTCTCTCTCTCTCTTTCTCTCTCTCTCTCTCTTCCTCTCTCTTTGCTTCTTCCAACAAATTCAGGCTGGCACTTCACAGTGAATTAACTGGATGATGCCGGGCCATCATCCTAAGATTTGCACTAAGATGACCTGGCAGTGTTTCATTTTCAGAAGTTACTTTCAAACTGTAAAGAAATCAGGGTCCTCTGTGCTGGACAGACACATGACACCTTCAGACCAGACCATGGCTGGCGGTGAAGCTTCTGCTTCTGTTCCTGCTTCTCCTCAGAGCATCCTAAGGCCCTGGCTGTGTCAGGCCCTGGCTGGAGGGCAGTGGGAATGTGACCTTGCCCATTCCTCCTGATGCTGCATGGAGGCCAGCCTCATCACCTGCAGGGTGCCCTGCCCAGGAGACCCGCCACCTTCCAAGCCAGAGGCTGCTTCTACCTTCTCGTGCAAATGTTGGGAGGCAGAAGGCTGTTTCTGTGTAGTCCTGATAAGGAATAGTAGAATTAATTTAGGCACCGATAATTAATAACATAAATTCAGTTAATAAAGCTCTTATACAGCACCGATTGATATAGTTACTTAAATTTGCTTTATCTTGTATCTGGACTTATAGTGGCCATATAAATTAATTACAGCGTGTAATAATGTTTACGAGTAGCTGGACCATGGTATTTATGATCCAGCTCAGCATCGTTCGGGAGTGAAAGGAAATGCTCCAATCAGTTATGCAGGGGTGACAGGAATGAGCCAGGACCGCCAGATGGAAAGGGCCACATCTGGCTGCCCTTTCTGTGAAGCAGGTTATTGTTGAAGAAAGCACAATCGGCGGCATTGTGTTCTAAATGCCCCAGATGGACTTGCCCATGGCTGGGGAAAACCGCCCAAGCTTCCCCTCACATTGTTACTAGTGGCTGTTAACTCCGAGAGCAGGGAGGGAAGTGACTGGGTGGACCCCAGCCCTGGGGCACTTCCGCAGCTGGGGGAGCACCGCTGGATGGATGACATGGCCTTGAAGGAGACTATGACATGGCCTTGAAGGAGACTGGGTTTCTCTATCAAGTCCTGGTGACGTGAGACTTTTTTTTAACGTGCTTTTATTGGTGCATTGGAGTCTCACATCACAATGAATATCTATTTGATGTTAACATACATGCACACAGCTCTTAGTGTCCCCCCCGCCTCCCCCTACGCATATGAAGTACCAAGAATGATGTTGGTATATTCTCACATGTATATATTGTTTATGATAGTAATTCCACTGATTCACTTCTTTTTTGCCCTTCCCCTTCCCTTGTACCACTTCCCTTGCCCCACTGAGGGTTCTCCATTATCAACCGGAGTCCCTTGTGTGCCCCCACTACTCCCTAGGTTGCACATATTAATGAAAACATATGTCCCTTCTTTTTCTGTGATTGGCTGATCTCACTTAACATAATGTTCTCCAGATCCTTCCATTTTCTTGCAAATGATGTTATTTTGTTCTTCTTTATTGCTGAGTAGAATTCCATTGTGTATATTTCTCAGGAATGGATCCACCATATGATCCAGCTATACCACTACTGGGTATCATACCAAAGGGATCGAAACCAGAAAACTACAGTAATATATGTGACGTGAGAATTGACCAGATCTGTCCGTCCTTGAGAGGAACGCCTTCTACAGAGTTGCCCGCCGCATTCTCAGTACATCCAGTCCTGATAATCAAGAAGAATGCGGAAATCAGAAAGGGAGATATAAGCATTGTCAGGTTGATCATAAACTAGTCTTGAACTTGAATCAACTTTGCTGAGCCCCAGCTGCTTCATCTATAAAGTATTTACTTTTTTTTTTTTTTGGTAGGTACTGGGGATTGAACCCAGGTGCATTCTACTTCTGAGCTACACCCCCAGCCCTATTGTATTTTTTATTTGGAAACAGGGTCTCACTAAGTTGCAGAGGGCCTCACTAAGTTGTTGAGGCTGGCTTCGAACATGCGATCCTCCTGTCTCAGCCTCCCAAGTACTGGGATTACAGGTATGCACCACCACGCCCGGCTGCTTCATCTATAAAGTAGACTAACGACGTATATCTGTGGTGGAATTTGAAGAAGACAATGTGTTCTTGACATGTAGTGTGTGGTCAAGAAATGCAAGTAACGCATTGCTGTAAACGAGAACGCATTTGTTTCCCAGTTTAAAACACTGTATTGATTTAATCATGACCATTTGTTTTCAAGACAGACCTGGCTGTTGTTTGGCCTTAGCATTTTATGTCTATTCCTCCTTCCTGTGAATACATCAGTCTTCTCTCAATTTGCTATCCCTGCAATGGTTAAAATTGTACTGCCATACATAAAAACTTTCAAAAACTCAATAATATTTCTTATGATGTTTTTGTAGTTGAGAACATCTGGCTGTCATTTTCCTGTTACCTATTTCTCAAAAATTAAAATAACATTCTACCAGCATGATCAGAATCACATTCACTAGAATTAAAAATCATAGGATGAAAAAAAAATGTATGTCTCTGAACACTAACGTGTCCTAATAGGTTTGAAAATGGAAGCACCTGGAGTTAAAATCAGTAAGAGATTGAAGCATACTACAAATCTTGTCAGAATGCCAGAAACTAAAAAGAGAATTTAAGGATCCATGAAAACGAATTTTATGCCTAGGAAGCAATTTGTTATTTCAACTTACTCTACAGTTTTATTTTGTCCATGTGACAATACTTTTCACTTAAGCGGATTGACAATAACCAAATATGATTCATGGATAGACGACTGAAAACAAGCCACGGTCCTGTCTCAGTTTGGCATAAAATAGTAACTTGAGAACGGTTCCAGGTAACACTCAGATACTTCAGTTAGAGAATGACGGAGAAGTAGAAAGTCTCTGGACACACTGAAGGTTGTATTTCAAAAATTGCCATGATTATTTATTCTGTGTTTCCAAAACTCCCTAGAGATTGCCTCTAAGTATTCATGGTACAGCTCCACATCCCCTTCCCTCAGCACAGTTTCAGAGAGCGGGCAGCGTCGTGTGGATAGTTCACCCTTTTATCACTTCCTATGTGTGTTCTCATCAAGTGCTGGATTCCTATTTTTT
The DNA here is from genome assembly GCA_004027185.1 of Glis glis. Classification (NCBI taxonomy): domain Eukaryota; kingdom Metazoa; phylum Chordata; class Mammalia; order Rodentia; family Gliridae; genus Glis; species Glis glis. The sequence goes on from PVJS01002731.1 coordinate 80,222, forward strand.
GTGAAATATTTCGCAGATAGGTTTAAGCTCCCTGTGTTACAAACAAGGGGACTGAGATGCAAACAGAGCTGACCAACATCTCACAGGAATTGGTGAAGTTCCACCCATCTATCTGTGCCGTCTCCAAATCCCACACTTTTTCTGCTAAACCAGTGATATTTCACATATTGTTCATGAATTTGGGGGACTATTTATGCCTTTCCAGGAAATACAGGGAGTGAAGGGGCAGATAGGAGGCTGATCTGGGGTGGGGGGAGCCATGACCCCACTCCAACCAGCACCTCCTTAAATCTGTGCTACAGACTAAAGTTCTTGGAATTTTACTTGAGAAATGTCCTGCTGCTTAAAAGGCATTTGAAAACAATTGTCTTAGAATCGCCATGTTCTACCCACAGACTCACAAGCATAGGCTCGTACCCATCTACACAGACCCTGTAGACAGGGAGTGGGAGGACATGGCGGGCATCGCACTGGGCTAATACTTTGGGTCTTTTGCACTTTCCCAGGGCACCTTGCCTATCCGTGATGTGCTGATGCCTCTGCCTCTCTGGGTCTCCAGGATCATATGTGTGGTCTGGCACTTCCAGTGTCCAGCTATACCCTGGCTGCAAGGGCTCCATTCTCTCTGGGTAAGGAAGCCAGAAGGGAAGGTGACAACCAGGAGGATTCTGGCCTTCATGACCTCAGTTCCTCCTCACCACCTAAGGTTAGGCTGCTCTTATGTGTGTGGGGGTATCAGGTGGAGGTGTTTCTATAACGCCCCTTCAATTTCCCCTTAGCAACTGCAAGGCACTGAGAGCAGAATCAGTCAGGAGGGACGGGAGGGTCAGAAGAAGCTGCGATGAAGCAGGGAAAGAGAGACGGAGACGTCTGAGGTCCAGGTTGGTCTGACTTTGGAGCTGTGGGCCTTCTCATCTCTTGGCCTTATCCTCTGATGTGCCAGGTCCCAGTCTGACTTTCTGATCCATCTGATTCTACATCTGCATAAGGACACACCACATTAGAAAGAAGGCAGAAGCCTGGTTTGAACAGGATGGGTGTGATAGTCAATCTAGTTTGTCAACTTGACCTGATCATGACACACACAAGATCATGTGACTTTGGGTGTGTAACAGCAGACTAAACAGAAAGCCCTGCCCTGAATGTAGGCAGCAGGATTCTGATAGGTGCAGGACTTAGATAAAAGAGGGAGAAGCCACGTAGAGTGCTGCGCGACTCTTTCCGAAGAAAACGCATCTGCTCTCGCCTGAGATCGTCGGCCTCCGGCTCATAGAACTGGAACTTCGCCGTTTCTCTGAAGAGCTTCTTGATCTTCTGCTCTCGTCTGAGATCGTCGGCCTCCAGCCCTTCGAACTGAAACTTCACCATCGTTTCTCCGAAGAGCTTCCTGATCTTCACATCTTGGACTGGGACTGAATT
>PVJS01002732.1:0-81576 GCA_004027185.1 Glis glis
CATGGCATTAGTTTTTAACTTCTTTTCTGCCTTTACATAATTTTTTATCAGTTATCTTTTTAGACTGACACTCATTTGATTATATGTTCTTCGGGATAACTGAGTAGATATTGATTTACATGTCCAAGTAATATAAGATTGAAGATTATGCACGGAATCTCAGTTTTAACGTCAGTGGCTCCTCATGTTGAATATTGTTCAGCTTACCTGTTTTGAGCCATATGTTTACACGAATGCTGTGAGAATTACCTTGACTATGTCCTAAGAGACTGACCATTTTTTCTCCAAGATTTTTGCTTTTCTCAGGTTTGTTTGTTTTTCTTCCTTTAAATGCTTTAAAGTTATTCAGTATGAAGAACAGGGCTTCAGCTGCATTCCTGGCTTTCTAGCTTCCTCAAACCTCTTCCTCTCGTGGCCCATGTGCATTTCTCATTATTCTTCCCTTTGGTCTCTGGGGTAGAGGGTTCCTCCTTCTGTCCGGGGTTAAATTCTCTCTGCTTTTGATTCCTCTTTGTCCATCTCTTCTGAACTACCTGCCATCCATTTTCCTTTTTTTCTCCTTTGTGTCTTCAAACTCTCCCCTCTTTGTTTCTCTTACCAAAACTGCACCAAAGACAACAACCCAAACCTCTCCTGTACAGAAACATCTTCCTTGCTTCATTGCTAGGCCTCAGAGGTCGATGTGTACTTGTCACCTCTTTCTTACCTTCGTCTCTTCAATTTCGTTTTCTTTAGCCACTTGGCTTTTTCTCCCACTAGTGACTGAACTTGCTCTTCAAGGTTACTGGCAATCTCATGACACCTTTTAACCCTTATTAGTACCTGGAGCAGTCTGCCCATGCCCCTGTTGGCCACTTGTTCCGGCTTGACTCCTCTCTCATGCCAGTCCTTTCTTGGTTTGCTGTTATTCTCTTAGGCTGATCCTTCTTCGATAGGTTCCTTGCTCTCTGCCTGGGGATTTATTTATTTTTTCAATATAATTTTATTAGTGCATTATAGTCTCACATCATAATGTAAATCATGTGATAGTGACATACATGCACACAGCACTTGGTGGGCTTCCCCCGGCTCCATCTCCATCCCCCCTTCCCTAAACAGGGTACTGAGATTGACATTGGTATCCTCACATATGTACACATAGCCAATGCTAGTAATTACTTCATTGATCCTCACTCTTCCCCCTCCTCTAGACCATTTCCCTGGCTCCACTGAAGTTTCTCCTCCATTATCTGGAGTCTCTTTGGTATCCCGATTATTCCCTAGCTTCCGCATATTAGAGAAAACATATGACCCTTCACTTTCTATGATTGGCTAATCGCACTTAACATAAGTAATCAGGGAGATGCAAATCAAAACTACACTGCGATTCCATCTAACCCCAATCAGAATGGCAATCATCAGGAAATCAGAAAAACAATAAATGCTGGCGAGGATGTGGGGAAATTGGAACTCTTCTACACTGTTGGTGGGACCACAAATTAGTTCAGCCACTATGGAGATCAGTGTGGAAATCCTCAGAAAGCTGGGAATGGATCCACCATATGATCCAGCTATGCCTGGGGATTTATTATGAGCATTTTTCTTAGTCTGTTTTGCTTGGGGTCTCCATCCACCTCTGATAATACTGACTGACCTAATAGTTTGGAATCTTAGTATGGAAACCCAGCCTCCTTCAGGTGCACATCCCCACCCAGCCTTCTCATTTTCTACCTGGATGTCACATAGGCACGTCAGTCCAAATGCCATCAAGTAGAAGCTTTTGCTTTCTTCATTTTTATCTCCTAGTCTTTTCGGAAGTCTCCTTCTAGGTTAATGGCATTACTCTCTGACCTTTAACTGCCAGAAATGTGGGGATCCAAGTCACTATTAAGTCCTGTCTATTTTGCCCACTAGACATTTATTTATTTATTTATTTATTTATTTTTTTTGCAGTACCCGGGGATTGAACCCAGGGGCGTTCTACCTCCGCGCTACACTCCCGGCCCTATTTTTTATACTTTATTTTGAAACCGGGTCTCGCGAAGTTGCAGAGGGCCTCACTAAGGAGAGAGAGAGAGAGGGAGGGAGAGCGAACAAGAGAGCTGAGGCTGGCCGCGAACCCGGATCCTCCGGTCTCTACCTCCCAAAGTACTGGGATTACAAGCGTGCGCTACCACGCCCGGCCCCACTAGACATTTATGAACTCCATTCTTTTATTCTGTCTTTGCTCCCGCATCCTAGTCTCCGGGATCACTGGAGCATCATTTTAACCGTTTCCTTTCATGAAAGGAATTTGTTCTCACATGGCTGCCAAAATAATCCTCCAGAAATACAAGATTACTATTATTTCCCATTGCCTACGGGGGAGTTAAAAACATCTGAGTTTAGCATACTGATCAGGCATTGTTTGGCTGTTGCTTCCCTTTTCCCATCTCTACTCCCCACCCTGTGTTCCAGTCAGATGAGGTACTCACTGTTCTCCACAACACATTATCTCTAATGGCTCTGGGCCCTTCCCTAACCGTTCCCACACCGAGTGGTGTACTTATACCCACTTACAATCTGACCACTGAGCTCCTTTTTATCATAACTTCAAGGTCACCTTGGGAAGCATTCTTCCCTCATCAAGTCAGTTACTGTTCAGTTGTTTATACCTACATTATAGCTCTTATTTTCTTTGTATATCTATTCAAATGCCCTTCTCACACACTGCTGGAGCCACATTTTACACAGGCCTGTATCCTCAGCAGCTATCAGTAAGCAAAGAACAATTTCTTGTGGGATGAATAGATCTTAGCAGAACCCAAATGTAAAATCGGGATCTTATATGCAAAGGTAATGGTGAGTATGCTGCCGGATGTTGATGTCTTTTGTTTATTGGTTTGGTGGATGGGGCTGTGGCTTGAGAAGCTATTAGAATTTGTGGTTAGGAGTTTTTTCCGTAGTTCAGATTTGGAAAGTGAAGTTTTAGAAAGAAGCTACAGAAAGAAGTAAGCAGAGCTTACTTCTTACTGAAATTATGGAGAGCTAATAAAATTGTGAAAGATTGGAAGCATACTGGGTCTCATTGGAAATGGCGTACACAGGCAGAAGGGTGACAGTGATACAGCTGAAGTGAAGAGAGGGCCTCAGGTGGGCTTGCTGCTCCCCAGGGCGCTCTGTATCTGTAGCTGTGCACTGTTGAGTGTGTACACCTTGACATTTCCCAGCTTACCCTGGTAGGAGCAACATTCACCTTTATACAACATTGAGCTGTGTGTTGACATGTTCAGTGTTTACATGGTTCATGTAGGACCTCTTGGAACAATGGTGGCTGTTTTAAAGGAAAGGAGGGAAAAGAAAGAAAGGAAATTATGGGAGGTGGGTTAGGGTGGGGAAACAGTTTTCCTTCCACAAATTGAGGAAAAAAGTAGATAAGTCAGATTGGTAGATTACTAGTAATGCTTGATTTAAAAAAAGTAGTTAAGCCGGGCGTGGTGGCGCATGCTTGTAATCCTAGTACTTGGGAGGCGGAGACCGGAGGATCTGGGTTCACGGCCAGCCTCAACTACTTAGTAAGGCCCTCCGCAACTTAGTGAGACGCAGTTTCAAAATAAAGGGATAAAAAATAGGGCCAGGGGTGTAGCTCGGAGGTAAAACGCCCCTGGGTTCAATCCCCGGTACCACACACACAAAAAAAAGTAAAGTTAAACATAATGATGCATCCACTTACTGGGAAAAGTATAGATGAAATTTTTGACCATTTCGCCAAGTTACTATATATAATAGTAACTTGCATTCGTTTAGTATTTTGCACTTTATCAGTAGCTATCCTGGTGATTCTCCTTCAGTCCTCACAACATTCCTGTTATAGGTGGGTTAGCTGCTGGTACCTTTGTTGTACAGACTTAGTTTGCTCAGTGACAACATGGGAATATTATCTAAGCTGTTTGAGTATAAGTTTAATGTTCTCTCAGAGTGGGAAGAGTAGATGAGTTTTTGGCAATGGCTCTTTTATTTTTCGGAGACATCATCTTTTGGAGGAGGAGCGTGCAGGATTTTTCTTGGATACAGAGGTTGGGCAGAGCTGGAGGGTATTTTGGCTGGATTTCTAGTCTCAGGGCCGTCTGTCTCTTCTGGCCTTGGATAGCAATGGAGGACCTTGGTTCTCTTTTGCTCTCCTTAACAGTGTGTCTTCTTCCGCTTCCTCCTCCTCCAGGTGGGGCAGTCATCCATAGGAAAAGACAGTAGGATTCTTAGTCAGGACCCGACATCTAACCTGGTCACGTCTGCCACTGATTTGCTATGCAGTCTGGACAAATGACTTTCGGGCCTCGGATTCCACATCTGCTAAAGACAAGGAAACGCTGAGGTGCCTTTGGTTCTAAGCTTCTTTGATTCTATAAAAATCCCGTTTTACTCTGCCACATGTAGGGTATTATATGGGTGCTAGCAGGATCTTTGTTTTTACTTTATAGTGGCTTATGTGATAGGCACTTTAATTTTGTTTAGTTTTTAAGGCAAAGTGGGTATCATTACTTCCGAGCAGTAGCACCTGTTCATTCAAAATAGAAGAATGAGCCTACACATTGTAAGCTTTCCTTGACCTCCCAAGGGAGCTGACCACTTCTCCTCTGCCCTTCCTGTACGTCTCTTAATGCCCTTATCACACATGGTGTAATGATTTGTTTATGTGTCTGTCTTCTGGGTTGTACTTTAATTCCCTCCAGACTTGGGGAGGAAAAGATCCTTAGGGCCTAGTGTCTGATGCAAAAGACAAACTGAACAAATATTTCTTAGACATGTTAAAATTTGTAGGGCACTCTTGGTTTAACTAGCAACTAGGCTTCAGCAGACCAGACCACACCAGAGTGGAGTATGCTGGGTGTCATGCAATCAAACTGAACTCTAAAAGGGCCAGCTTTCAAAACCAAAACCGAAAAGCCACAAAAAACCAAGAGATTCACAGCAACTAATCAGTTCACCCCACCTGGCATGCTAAGGAAGTCCCCTCTGTTTTAATACTATAAAGAAAGTAACTTTGAAAGGACCATTCTGTGGGTTTTTTTTGTTGTTCTGTTTCTACTTTCCTCAGCCCTTGTGTCTGTAAAGCCAGCCTCTGCTCAGCTCACTGTAATATTCATTCCATAGAATGAGATGTTGCCCAATTCTAGAATTGTCCTTCCCTAAAAATCCCAATTAAGATCTTTAAATGGAATTTGTTATAGTTTTGTTTTTTGGATAGCCACAAAGTAAAATGGAAAAAAAGGCCGGGCGTGGTGGCGCACACTTGTAATCCCAGTACTTTGGGAGGCGGAGACCGGAGGAGGATCCCGGTTCGGTTTGTGGCCAGCCTAAGCGCTCGCGCTCGCTCTCGCTCTCGCTCTCTCTCTCTCTCTCTCTCTCTCTCTCTCTCTCCCTCTCCCTCCCTCTCCCTGTCTCTCTCTCTCTCTTTACTTAGTGAGGCCCTCTGCAACTTCTTGAGACCCGGTTTCAAAATAAAGTTTAAAAAATAGGTCCAGGGGTGTTGCGCGGAGGTAGAACGCCCCTGGGTTCAATCCCCGGTACCACAAAATAAATAAATAAATAAGATAAAATGAAAAAAAAAAGACATGTACTTTTAAGTGCCTGCTACATTACTGTAATGATCTGATGTATAGTTTTTATTTATTTTTGTTTTTTTTTTTGGTACCAGAGATTTAACTCAGAGGCAGTCTGCCTTCAAGCCACACTGCCAGCCCTTTTAATTTTTTTATTTCCTAAGTACTGGGATTACAAACATGTGCCACCAAGCCTGGCTCTGCTTGTATGATTTGAAAAGTGATATGTTTGACTTTTGTAGTTAATTAAAAAAATTTGTTAAGAGCTTTGTACTAACACTTCTTATATGTTTTTAAAACAGTATCTTTTTGATTAAAGATTTTCAGCCGCTACTCCTCTATTCTTTGGTTTCTTTTTCCTGTACCTGCTCCTGCTTTTGGTCCATATTCCCTATAAAAAATCTAGGGTTGTACAGTATATTTCTTTCCCAGAATCTCATAAATGTGTATTGCTTTCTAATAATACATTTTAATAAATGTAAGTATGTTTAATGTAATCGGAGATGTCAGTCTGACATTGCTAAGATGTTTGGTAGGAATGAAATTTTGCAGATGACTCATGGGCAAATTATCCTGCATTCAGAGCCTGAGAGAAGTTAAACTGTGGTAGTGTGTGGTCAGAACAGAACTGGTGCATTGGAGCCAACGCACTAGTGGAAAAAAGTGTGTGTGGGTGGTTTTTCCCCCTGCTGACATCAGATATATCAATAGCAATGATCCTATGAAGGGTGGTCTGTTAGAAAATTTTATAGACCAGCTTAAGTTCATCCATGTTGAAGAGTCATAAAATGTCTCCATGTCTTGCATGATGACTGGTAGGTGGGAAGATTGTATTCCCTGTAAAATCAGTAGAATCTAAAAGAGAGGTTTATTTTTGAGAACTGTTTTCATGGTTTAGGGTTACACCAGGAAATTGTCCACTTTTTTCCCTGGGAGGACAGATGGGAGGCTGGCCGAGTAGAGATAGGACAACTCAAAGAACTCTGTCTTACTCATCATCTCTTCTGTGACACTGATAACTTAATTTTCTGTTCTGAGTTTTTTTTTTCTTATGGGTTTTCAGATTACTGGTCCCCCACATTTTATATAATTCCATATTTTTGTCCCCGTAAAGTAGAGGGTAGGACAATTTTTAAAAGTCAAGAAATTATGATCTTGGGTTTAGGATAAAATTCTATGTGCAAACTCACATACACAAAGGAAAACTGCTCCCCACCCCAACAACCATTTCCTTTGAATATTTAAAAATTAGCATCCTGAAGATAAGCCTTCTAATTTATAATGTTTTATAATGGTATAATATTAAAATATGGCCTTTTCGATCAAAGATAGACATAATAGATATAAATTCATGTTAATAATTTTTTATATTAAGACATTTGTGGATATTTCAACGTGTATTTTCTGCACTTGAATGTGTTTAAAATCTTACAGGAAATGAATAATTAAAATTACACTGGACCTGATTTGCATACTTCCCGGCCAGTAACCCACCAGGAAACCTCATATGTGTTATCTCGCTTCCCTGGGTTCACTTTACTTATCTAGAAAGCATGGATGTTAAAATAGAGGTAATTGAGATGGAAAAGCCCATTGGCTTTGAAACAGACCACATTGGTGTAAATTTTGGTCCTATCACTTATAGCATGTATCAGTTTGGGAACTCATTTAATTTTTCTGGGTTCTATTTCTAAATCGTAGTACCACAGTGCTCACTATCTTTAATCTCGTAACCTCAGAACAATGAGATTCAGATGTCTTATGAGCAGGATGTATGTATGTATGTAAGTATGTATGTATGTATGTATGGTACTGGGGATTGAACCAGGGCATTCTATATCCAAGCTACAACCCCAGCACTTTTTATTTTTCATTTTAAAACACGGTCTGAGTTGCTGAGCGTCTTACTAAGTTGCTGAGGCTGGACTCGAATCTGTGATCCTCCTGTCTTAGCCTCCAAAGTACTGGGATTACAGGTGTGTGCCCCACCTCACTGGACAGGATTTTTATTTTGAAGCCAGCAAAAGAGCCAAGCAGCAGCACTGAGTTACGAAGGCTCAGGCCGCCCTAACAGAAATCTCATAGACTGGGTGGCTTACACAACAAAAATTTATTTTTTTTCCCAGTTCTGGAAGCCAGAAGTCTAAGTTTGAGGTGTCAGCATTGGTTTTTGGCTAGAAGTGTTCCTGGTCTGTAAATGTGTGTGTTGTTACTGCTTGCGAGTGAGCAAGAGAGAGGAGAGAGGTGGGCTGGTGAGTTTGTTGAAACTCTCTGGTGTCTCCTCTTCTTGAGGGCACTAGTTCATCGTCTTTACAGCCCCACTCTCATGATTTCATCTAAACTTATCTCCCAAAGCCCCCACTCCACATACCATAGTGTTGGGAATTAGGTTCAACATACATATGAATACCGGTGGGTTGGCAGAGTTCAATCCATAGCAGTAGGAGAGTAAGAGAAGAGGGCCTGGGCACAGGGGTGAAAGAGATGGAGCCTGGAGGTCTACCAGTGTCCATTTCATTGGAGCTGGTGCTATAGTTCAGTTGCTGTCACATTTCTGGATTCCAGAGCAGTGCATTTCAGAAAGATGTTCAGAGCTCATATTTTTCCAAGTAAGTTTATTGTAAGAAATTTGCAATTGTGCTGCCAATATTTATGAAAAATACATTTAACATAAAAAGTTGGAAGAAATCTGAATGATGCCCTGAATTAAATAAAATTAGTTCTACTAAAAAATTCACAAAATTGCCATTTTGGGCACAAGTGAAAATTCTGGTGGTTAATGAAGTTTAATTATATAGAATGACTTTTACAAAAGTTTTGTATTCATTTTGACAGAGATTAATCTTCTTGGAGCTGCTATGGAAACTTACTTACACTGCATTTTTCCAAAAAGCAAATCTTGAGCCGGGTGTGGTGGTGCACGCTTATAATCCCAGTCCTTGGGAGGCTGAGACAGGAGGATCACAGGTTTGTGGCCAGCCTTAGCTACTTAGTGAGGCCGGCTGCAACTTAGTGAGACCCTGTTTCAAAATAAGAATAAAAAATCAGGCTGGGGGTGTAGCTTGGAGGTAGAATGCCCCTGGGTTCAATCCCCAGTACTGCCAAAAAAAAAAAAAAAAAGCAAATCTTAATCTTTCTGCCTTTTGGTACAGGTGCCATCTTGTTTATTTAAATATCTAAAGTGTTTTCTTTGCTATTAAAAAAGACACTCCTCCTCCTCCTTTTGACTTTGCTGGTTGGTGTATATGAACAGATAATTACTCATTACTTGGGGACCTCTTGATAAGAGAGCAATATGGTACCAGAGTAAAGTTGTAAAAATTCATGCATGAATTCAAAGTCTGACCGCCTCAGCCCTGAACTGTTAATGTAAATATGTACAGTGGAAAAGAACTCCAGAATTCAAACCATGGAAATGTAATGAGGGTTGGTACTGTAGAGTTAAGGAAGATTAGTTATTTCTCAGGTCATTTTTACCTGTATCTTAGAATTGACATATTTTCTTTTAGTGACTTTCCAGTTTCTTTGCTTCCATATGTATTTGTGTTCATGTGACAGGTAGGACTAGCTTATTTTCAGTCGTTTCTCAATTTAGAGTTGACAGTATAAAACAAGGATATATAATAGTGCCTTTACAATCTATGTTAAAATAGTGCCAATTTTTATATATAATGTGAATGAATAGATATTCTTGTACAAATGAGTTAAAATAGACATTTCATCTTTAGATGTTGAAAACCAGGCTATCTTTCTGCATACTTTTTCTATATCTGAAAATGTTTTGGATTACAGTTTGTAGTAGTTTATAAATAAAGATGATTTGATTATATGTTGAGTACGTATACTTTTGGTGTCTGTCTGTAGGGTGGATTAAAATGATAAAAATAAAAACAAAGTCGGCATGGAGACCCAAAAGCAAAGTAAAAATTGTTACCACAGAAACTGGGCAAGAAAAAAATTTCTCAGTGATAGTAAAATTATAAAAATCATAAATACAGAATTATAGTTTTGTCAGTAAAACTAGTCTTTATGTGGAAGGACTCTCCATTTAGTGGATAGAACAGCAGCAGGAAGCTGATTTTTTTTCTTCGATCCATGTGAATTTTCTAGCTGAGGAATGAAGCAACTTGGAACCAAGCTGGGCTTTTCTACTGAGCATGCCTTTTTCCAGCAGGGTCCAGCCTGGGTGGGGCTGGTTTTGCTCATTAAGCTTTTGGACGCTGGGTTTCCATCAGCTTTCCACAGTTCCCAATGACAGGGAACAGCAGACAACGGGCTTGATGTGCTTAAAAGCTACGTATGTATTTCCAAAGGGAAATTTTGGGAACATTTCTGTTGTTGCATTTGGGTTTTGTGGTACATGCATGTTTGTTTCTGCTTGGGAAGGAAGTTTGCTATTGAGAGGATGAGTGAATATTCAGAGGGCTGAAAATTTGGAAAATACTAATGTACAGACTAGATGAGATCTGGGTGTATACTGTTTGGCAAGAGAATATGTTCTGTTATATTTGAACCAAGCCCTATTGGAAAAAAAATATATATTTTTATGTGGCCAAAGTTTAGTTTTAGACAACTTGTTTGCATTTTTTAGGCAAACGTTGAATTTTGGCAGGTTATCTTTAACATAATAGCCTTTTCTCATAGATTTGATCAACAAGAATAAGGAAGTTAGTTTATTTTACATACTTGTTCTACTGTTTCACAATTGATTATTTCAGTTTTGTGATATGATAAACTATATAAAAGTTAATTATTTCCTAAAGCACTGTGAAGCTATGTGAAGTCAATAGTATACAGTTATTTTTAGCATGTTAAAAGCTGACAAAATTTGATTTAATTAATTTATAAGTTGCTTCATTTTGACCCTAACTCATTTGATTAAAATAAGTTGTACTATAGCTATCCGCAATTTAAATTCACAAGTTTTAGCATCTGAAGATTAGTAGGCATTGACAGTTATCATGAACTGTATGTTGTTTGATGTTGTCATACTCTGAGTAAATATTGTGTGAATAAGGAATAGGTATCAACATCTTTTATTACTGAATATTTAATCTGTTGGTTCATTAAAGAAGTGTGAAAACTTACCATGTTGCCCAAATTCCAACATCCAGACTTAGAAAAAAAAATCTTCATGCTTTTTCTTTATGTAATCTACCCATATAACAATCTTTCTTCAGAAAAAGCCCTTGTTTCAGTGCTATTTCCTAACAAAATGAAAAACAGTAGCACTGTAATTAGCAGGTTATCTCTGTAATTCTTTATTGTTGACACTGCAAGGAATACTGCTGAAGTAATTAAGGTATTGGGGGGGGGTGCACATGTTTGCTTGAGATGTTTAAATTTTTCCATTTGTTGTCCCAACAAAAAACTGTCTCTTCAAATTAGCAGCTTTGGTCTGGCAGTGAATAAATGATAGCAGTGAGGTGATGCTGAACTGCCAGTCACCCCTCCCCCATCTTTTTTTTAGTGCTCTTATACAGATTATATGATATATTTATAACTCACAGTTTAGCATCATAATGGGATCGCAGAGCAAGTTGCTATCAAGGCAAATTTTAAACTTTGACATTAGTTTTGCTTGAATTTTCTGGTGCACTGTGAAGGTTGAATGTTTGGCATTATTTTCTAGCAGGACCATGTACCAAATCATTTTTGCAAATGTTAAACTTGGAGAATCACACCTCTCAGGATATGTTTAATAGAAGTAAAAATATGTTGTAGCCACTACCCCCTAGCCATGGTTATTTGAAGTTCCACTAAATAGTTTTGAGCTAAATTATTGTGCTAGAGTAGAACTATTTTTTTAAGGAAGCTTTTATGGTATTCCAAATAGAATGTCTGTAATTCCATAGTAGTTACAGTTTTTCCCGCCTGGGGAAAGTTGCTTGGAAGAGACATAATGAATTAACACTTCATGGCACTTTCTTCTGTGGATCCACCAGTGGACTGGAGTCGACATTTGGCTGTGTTTATCTGAACTAGAAAAGTCATCCAATTTGTAGTCTTATATTTTAAATTATGTACTCTACATTAGCATAATTCTTTAGTAGGGCTGTACATAGTTAAAATGGCAGAAGTGCCAGTGATCAAAAATTTAAAACTGAATTATGCTTTTTTTTTTTGACAAGGTTTAGGTATTTGTGCCTGTCCACTGCAGCATTCCAAAGCTTATAGAGAAGAGGATTTGAAAGTATGAGATCAGGGTCGGCTTCAGTGTGGTGGACTTGTCATAGTGCGGAGAGTTGATCGACTTTGACAAGCTTTGTCTTATGACCTATTAAAATGCAGCGTCTGCAGCCTTGCATTTATCCTGTGCAGTTAACCTTGGTGGATTTGTCGTTAGCTTATTTGAGAAGAGCCTCCTGAACCAGTGCTGTTATTTTGTGGCTAAATAATTTAGAGTCTATTTACACAGGAATGGTATTAGACTGGTTGTAGATTACCACTTCATACCAAGTGGGCATGAGTTTTGTGATGCATAGGGTAGCTGGGATGAGCCCAGAAAATGTACATTCCCCAGTATCTGTCAGGATCAAAGGAGATGTCTGCTGTATTTGAGCCTGGTTATAATGTCACTGGAAGAAATAGCTCATTAGTGTATTTTTCTTTTCTGTAGAGTATTATATAATGGTGGTCCAAACAAATGCTCCCCAGATACTAAGAACATCACAAAAGGTATTTACCGAGAAGCCACCGGATGTATGACATTGCACTTGGAACATGTAGTTATTCATCTCACAAAAATTTTACCCTCTTCATGGGAGCATAGTACCAGATGTGGGTCAGGGAAGAGGTGTGGACAGGAAACATGACGACATTCTTGTTCTTGTCAGGCCAGTGTGTTCCTCCCTTTCCCTAGGAAGGTGCTGAAAGGAATAGGGGTGTTTATATGTGACCCGCGTACACTTTTGTAAGAATCTTCCTGTTCCATTTTATCCTCCCTCAACTTTCAGAGAATTCTGTTTTCAAGAGCCATGTTCCCACTTCTCTAGCAGATAGTAAGAATAATTTTTTTAGCCTACCTGCATATGCACCAATATTATTGTTAGAGAAAGATACTTTTTTATTTTTCCAGCTCTACACTGAGGCTGAAAGGATAAAATAACATAATAATAATAAAATAAGCAAGTTTTTTTTTCTAGGAACTCTATTTTTTCAAATGAGTAACTGATAGTACTTCTTAAAACATGATGCTACTCTAAAAGCTTAGGTGTTGAGCTTATACTACTTAAGAGAGCAATCTGTGTGGGTTCAGGGCTGGGGTTGTAAAGTGTACTGAATTGAAGGCAGGCAGCAATCAGTTTCTCTGAGGATATAGACAATAGTTGTCCCTTCCCTTCCCTTCCCGTCCCGTCCCGTCCCGGGGTTTGAACCTAGGGCATTCTACCTCTGAGCTACACCCCAGTCCTATTTTATTTTTTATTTTGAGAAAGGATCTTGCTAAGTTGCTGAGACTGGCCTTGAACCTTCAATCCTCCTGTCTTAGCCTCTGTGCCACCATATCTGGCTGTAGAGACAGTCTTAAACTTCATATGCCAGGAGATCAGTTTTATTTTGGGCCATCTTTATGCCACCACTATGCTGATATAGACTGGAGGGTTCTGTGCTCATGCTGTTCATTTGCTTGACTAGAGGTGTGTGAGAGGTCAAGGTGGCATTGTTACTTGTGATAGTCATTTGTGGCATTTGGATTGTTTCCAGGGAAGCGGGCCCTCCAAGCTGATTTCATTTAATGCATATGTATTCTTCTCCTAATGGAGTGTTTAAGCACTCCAGCTTATGAAAATGCCTCCCTATATGGGCAAATATGTGTGTGTTCACGTATTTATACCTACCACTTACTTTGCTTTCAACCTACAAGGGAGTCTAGCATACATGCTACCTGAATTTGGCTTCTTGTACTGTACAGTGCATCTTGGCTTTATTTCTATTACTGGAATGAAAACCTTCCTCATTTTTCCCTTCATAGCTATGTAGTATTCTGTTGTATGAATGTGGTATAATGGCCCCTACTGATAGAAGTAGGTCCTTTGCTGTTAAACAGTGTTGTGAATTTCCTTGTACATAATTATTTTACATATTTGCAGATATAGATATATCTGTAGGAGCCATTGCCTCAAGCTGAATTATTAAAGTATGTACATATTTGATAGCTATTGGTAAATAGCTATTGGGAACTGATAGTACTTCTTAAAACATGATGCTACTCTAAAAGCTTAGGTGTTGAGCTTATACTACTTAAGAGAGCAATCTGTGTGGGTTCAGGGCTGGGGTTGTAAAGTGTACTGAATTGAAGGCTGGCAGCAATCAGTTTCTCTGAGGATATAGACAATAGTTGTCCCTTCCCTTCCCTTCCCGTCCTGTCCCGTCACGTCACTGATTTTGTGTTTTTGATAAATTGTTATTGATCCAGCCCCATGCTACATGCTGGTTTTACAGTAGTGAAGTCGTTTTGTGGTTGGTGACATTAGATAGCTATTGGTAAATCGACTTCTGTAGGGTCTGTACCAGTGTATTCTTCCCAAGCAGCTGTATAAGAATACCCCTGCTTCGATAGTGGGGCTTAGTGATTAAACTTTTAGATGTCTCTGTTCTGAATTTTTAGCTTAATTTCCTTTACTATGAGTGCAGTGAGCATCTTTTCATGTTTCTGTGCCCCTTGTATTCTTTTCTGTTAACACTATGCTCATCCCTTGGCCACTTTTTTAATCTATCGGGCTGTCTTAAATCAGTCTAGCCTATTTGTATTTTATGCCTGTTCAACCAACATGTTCAATAAGGACCATTGTGTGATTTCCTGAAGAGTTGACAGTGATAGATTTTAAGAAAACTGTGGCTGCTTTTCAAATTAGTAGTAATTTCCAAATCTAAATTTCTAAAATTTATGAGTCAGTGACAAGTTGTTTAACTACATATTAATGCTGGTCTGGCTGTGTCCTCCATCAGAATGAGAGAAGGATTTTTTCACCTTTACTACTGATGTCTGACGCATATGCTAGGAAAGTATTCATAAACATTTGTTTTGAAAAAAGTGGATAAGATACCGATCCAACCCATATCCTGATTATTAATGAAACGTCGGGTGGGGGGAGGGGAGACTCAGAACATGTTATAATGATTATAAATCCTCAAATGGTTAGTAATAACTTACTGATTTTGTGTTTTTGATAAGTTGTTATTGATCCAGCCCCATGCTACATGCTGGTTTTACAGTAGTGAAGTTGTTTTGTGGTTGGTGACAGAACTGTATAAGGTCTTTGGAGCTGCACAGTGTGGGTTTGAATCCTGGTTCTTCGATTTATTGGTTGCATGGGTTTATACAAGCTGTTTATCCTCTTTTTACCTTCTTCATCCGTAACCTGGGAATAATTTTGGTTCCTACCTCAAAGTATTATGAAGATTAAAGAAATTGCAACATGCAGAGTTTGAGTAGTGCTCAACAAATAGCTGGTGATATCATTATTATTTCTGTTGTATTGTTACTATTATTTTTAGTAAACAAATGGATATAGTTTTTTACAGAATCCCTATTTGATGATAGTGGCCCATGGTTTATATTAGTTTATTATGTGTCAGCCACGTTATAGCATCTAATTTAATCCTTACAGCCACCCATTGAGTACATAATATACCCCTGTTTTACTTCTGGGGAAACAAACTTGGCAAGGCTCCATAATTTGTCTTTGGTTATGTGGCTAATGAGAGAGCAGGAGTTCTAATCCTGTTCTGTTGATGTCACTTGATCTCTGAACCACCATGCTGTTTTATACAAATTTAGACAGCTTTTCACAGAGAGAATGTAGCCCCAGCTCTGCAAAATTGGAATTCCACCTGAGAGAAGGAATTTGAGCAAATGCAGTTTACCAGTATTTCCGAGCACACAACTCAGTGTGCGTAACTGACTGCTGCAGAGCCAGCAGGGTTCTGGACGTTTCCAGTGCCTCAATTAGTATGGACTGTTGGATTGCCCAGCGATCCGGTACTATAAAGGTGATGTACAGTATGACTATGAGAATAATGATGTCCAGTATTGGGATGCTTCATGATGTATGCACGGCCCTTGGTTGTGCAGCGCTCACATCAGGAAAGGGGGTCTATTTCTGGGATGTGCCCCAGTTGCTTGTGGAGAGGGCTTTGCCTGGCACAGATCTCTCTTTACCTAATCCTTAAGGAGACCAGCAAGGACTCTTTTTTCAGCAAATAAGATTGTCAGCACTTATCTTGATTGTTATTGGAATTGGACATTATTGAAAAGTATGCCCTGATTTTCATGTACTTATCTGCAATATATGAAGGAGAATCTGATACTTGAACTGTATGATTTGTTTGTTTCATTCTTATGTAGAATTGTTAAATAATTAATTCGGTTTATCTCATTAATATTATCTCTGATAATTTTGAAATTGAGCATATAGAAAAATGGAAAATTTTGACAACCATGGCTCTAGGTATAAAAGTCATAAAACTCTGTGGTAGTAATAATTATCTGAGATCTATATGTATACCCAATCTCTTAAGGTTATTATCATTAGTATTTTTATTATTTCTTCATCCCTGGGTGGGGCAAAGAAGGTTTATTTTCTAATGCTTTCTTCAGAGTACGCAGAAGCTATTAAGAAACTTTTGGCTGCAAGTAATGAAACCTTTAGTTCAACTGCTTTGACTACCAGGGACATGTTATCTCCCGCTGACACAGGGCCAGACCGTGGGTGGCACGATCACGGGCTGGTCTCTTCTCTGTAACCCTTGCCAGTGCTCTCTGTTGTGTCCCTGTGTCCTCAGGCTTTCTCCCTTAGTGGATTCAAGATAGTAACCATGTTTCTAGGAGTTTTATATACAAAGTTGAGAGGCAACAAAGGAGCTTCCGCCTCCTTGTGATTCTTTTTAGAGGAAGAAATTCTTTCCTAGAAGCCCTCCAACAGACCTTGCTGCATGTTTCCTTGGCAAGGAGAGGGAGATGCCGTGATGGCCCTGGATCAACAGAACCTACCCTGTGGCCCATCCTAGAGCCAGCCTCTGCCGTACACATGTGGAAGAGGGAGAAAAGCCCAATGAAATTTGGATTCTGTTGAAAAGGAGAAAGGGCAGAGGAACTACATTCTCTGAGTGAAACCTGAGCCTGCCTAGACTTGAACTAGCAAATGGTTGTAGTTCATATCTTTTGAATGTGTGTACTTAAGTTAAACCAGATGTTAGCTTACATCTTTATAAATAGTCTTCCTTACAGGACCTTTATCTCCCTTTAAACGAGTATGGTGTAGTTTATTATAATTAGGGTAGACAGCTTATTGGTGGGTAGCATTGGATTATTTAAAAATAGCTTGTTTATTCTCATGATAAAGATGATATAAATTGATAAATAGTGTGTTTGGAATGTATTAGTACATATTTGAATAGAGTATAACATTTTCTAGACCTTCTAATACTTAGAAAAATAAAGCTAAAAAGGAAAGGACTTATTTGCATTCATTTTTTTTGGGGTGGTCTTAGGGATTAAACCAGGGCCTCATGCATGCTAAGCACATACACTACCACTGAGCTACACTCCCAGCCCTTGCAGTCTATACTGTCTGCCTGTTTTTGTTATTCTTCTCTCTCTTCAGGATTTTTTCCCTCCCTTTCCCACCCTCCACACACCTTTTCCCACCTCTCCTCCTTTCAAATGTTGGATATATTTGAGAAATATCATTCCAATATTTTCCAAGTATCTTAGGTAGCTACCTAAGATAGCTGAATCAGCCCTGTATTTGGGTTGCTGTATTTGTTTTTCTCACTTTTGATGCTTTAATGGAAGATAGTGGGGTGTTACAGGAATCTTCCCTTGGGCTGTAGGCTATTTGGGGGAGATTAAGCAAGTGATTGTGGGTATCATCTGCAAGATGCTCTACACATCCAAGACACTCTACCCAGTCACAACAATAGCAGATGAAAACTAGTTTTTTCAGATCTAGAAAATGACTGAATTAGAACTCTCCACTCATTGCCAATATTATTTAAGTTTTGTTTCAGTACTGGGGATTGAACCCAGGGACATTCTGCCGTTGAGCTATACCCCCAGCCCTATTTTACTTTTTATTTTGAAACAGGGCCTAAGTTGCTTAGGGTCTTGCTAAAGTTGCCGAGGCTGGCCTCAAACCTGTGATTCTACTATCTCAGCCTCCCATGTATTGGAATTACAGGTGAGTGCCACCACATCCAGCCAATATTAAGTTTATGGTTATTTGTTGCGCAGTTTTTTTGTCCTTCTCAATGTTCAAACGAAAGCTTCTTATCATTCCCTCATTACTATTTTTGAAGTTTAGAGATGGATACTTTCCCATTTTATATGTCTCAGGTCCGTAAGTTCTGTTGGGAGAAATCAAAGACCTCGTATTGCTCATGATCTCAGCAGATGATGGAGACTTTCAGGTGGGTGTCGCACCTACCCTGTTCCTTGCTCAGGGATTGTATTAACTGGAAGGGCTTGCAGAATAGCCCAAGTTCTTTCCAGGTTTTAAGCAAACGTGGACTAAGAATTAACACGAAACCCCCCACCCCTTACTCAAAGTTCTTTGTGAGTATATAGAGTTGGGTGTCTGTTTTGCTTTGCTTGCTGTAGTATTCTGATTAAGGGCCAGTGTTTTAAGCAGCATGGTGTTATATGGTAGGTAGTTTAGGCTAGTGATAGAGATAGTGCCTTGGAGTTTACCTCCTTTTATTAAACATAAAAAAGTAAAGGATGGTTTTATGTAACAGTCCCTTACCTAGAGCAGTACGATCCTCTGTCGATGACGGCTTTCTGCCTGGTTGCATGTTAAATGATGCGTGCTTTTTCTCATGGAGCTGTCACAATAACGAAATACTTTATCAACCCAGATGGAGCATGCCAACATGGTAATTGTGTCAAAACCACATCTTGTCTAATGGGCTGGCTGGTCACAGCAGTGTTCTTTTTGGTTGATGATAAGTAGAAAGATCTTTACTTAGTATGTTATATAACTATACTAATGATGGATTTGGGTAATTGTAATTAAAGATTAGTGCAGTGAGTTGCTACAGTTTGGAAAACCTTAGTTCTGTTTTCAGCTTTGCCCATTTAACTTCATTATCTCAGGCGCATTTCCTAGTCTTCTTGAGTCTCAGTCTTCTTGTTGATAAAATAAAATGAGGATTTTAGACTAGATAATTTAATAATACCCATTCAGTAAATAATTATTGGCTATTCTAGATGCTAGGAACACAGCAGTAAATAAAAGAAAGATTCCAGTCCTCGTGGGGCTTTCATTTTAGTGGGGTTGCCTGCATTCCACTGCAGGAGTTTCCATGTTCCTGGATGGTAGAGTTCAGAGGTCTGTCCACATCTGAAATGCTGTGTGTTACAGGCATGACAGTTACGGTGAATGGATGTGCTATAATCATGTTATCTTGATGGTGGTAATTTGTTCAAGAAGCCATTATATTAACAAAGAAGGTAGTGTTTGATTTTAAACTCTGTTGGGCTCTTGAAACTATTTTAAGAATATGCTACCTGAGCTTGGTAGTGCATGCCTGTAATTCCAGTACTTGGGAGGCTGAGACAGGAGGATCACAGGTTCAAGGTCAGCCTCAGCAACTTAATGAGACCCTGTTTCAAAATGAAAAAATAAAAAGGGCTGGGGGTGTAGCTCCGAGGCAGAACACACCTGAGATCAGTCCCCAGTATCCCCCGCCCTGTGAATATGCTTATTTGCATACAGTTATATATACCATTATTGTTGAGTATTCATAATCCAATTAGCCATTTCCATTGTTTTCTATCTTGTAACTTCAGTTTGGATGGGCAGTACCGATCAGCTCTGAGGTTCTTAACGATTGAAAATGTTGTGAATACAGGGGTGACAGATGATTCATATAACTCTTTATCTCTTAGCACTTTGTCTTCAATTTCTGCCCGTGATTTTAGTTGTGAGCCAATGATGGCTTTCTCTGTAATGATTGATTTGCAAATTTCTTTTCAGGGAAGGGTGTATAGCAAATCACAGGGTACATCCATGTTGTTCTATAGTCATTTTCACAAACTGGCCTGCGTCTTTGCTGAGGTCTAGACTAGGGACTGTGGTTAATTCGCTCATTCACTATGGTGGAGTTGGGATTGCATTATGAAGTATGAGTGAGGAGATGTGTACACAGCCTGCAGGCATCCATTTAGTGGTCTTGGACAAGTCACTTGTATTCCATCTATTATTTGCAAAAAGGATATAATGACTACCTCCTAAGATGTTTTGAGGAGCAGAAATTATATGCATGGTTTCTAACACATTAGGCTGTGAGTAGTACTTCCTATGATTAAAATACAAACAACTATCTATTAATGCTTTTAACTTTAATAGTGGAAACTTTCATTTTTTATTTCATGGCTTCTAAAATATTTTTTTTTTAATTGGTCCCCAGATTATTTGTCACAGCCAGAGTAATTGTTTGTTTTATTTTCAGCTCTCAGAATTTAATTTATTTTCAGCTCTCAGAATTTAATTAGATAGTATATATGCTAGAAATCATGTTTGGTCATTTCATGACTAATGTAAATAATATTCTTCACTTAAATGGTGTATGGAAAAATGACATACTTAAAGAAGGAAGAAAAAGTTTCTGTGCAATATTGAGCCAGTTTAAATGTCCTTGGGTCTTGTTGAAAGACATGGTTTTGAATTTTAAATGCCTAATAAGAATGGGAAGTAAAATTGGACATGCGGGTATGATAGTTAACTGTTCCCTCTTTTGTAGCATTACTCTAAAGGACATTACTGTCCCTTGATCTTCCTGTCAACAGTATATATTTCTTTTGGCTCTCATTTCCTTTCTCTGCCTATTCCTTACATGTTTGTGGTGATAAGGGTTCTTTTCAGGATCCTCTAAGATTAAGTGACAGTGTTTGTCTAGTTAATGTCACTATCAACTGTACTTGCAGCTGTCCACCATATGACCACAAATCCAAGCAGTATCTAGTGCTTATCCAGCCTCCTTTAGAACCTGTTGTGTCTAGTGGCCAACTACTCATCTCCATAAACTTGTCAGTCGCAGTGAGTTCAAAACTGAGTTACTTGTCTTAGCCAGACCCACTCTTCTCCGTGTGCCCTATTTGGGTGGATAGTTCTACCAGCCCTCCAGTTTTCCATGAACTGGGACCTTCCCTGACCCATTCCTGTCTCTAACTTTCTATATTCAGTCTAGACCCTAAGTCACGTCCAGTCTATATCTTTACCACGAGATTCATTTCTTATCCTTTACCCCACTTATTCTACCATAGTGCAAAACCATGCCTGCATTATTGCAGTAATCTCCTAGATGTCTTTCTGTTCCAGTCTTTTCTCTTACCCTATACTTTTTAGCCAGGTTGGGCTATCTGAAATGAGAATCTGATTACATCCCTTCTCTACTTAACCCATTTTGTTTCATTATCCTAGATGTGGAATATCTATAAAAACTTAAATATAGTATATAATATAAAATGTTATTACATAAGAATATAGTTAAAATGTAATAATATTATATTCTAGATTACGATTTTCAGCCTATTTTAATGCACTTGTGTCAGTTTGGTGGAATAATTGCAGACTTGAAGTCTTGGGACTTAATGGCTTAAAGTGCTTTTGTGACTTCTCATTGACTCTAAAATAACCTTTAGAACCTCCAGACGTCAAGGTTTGCCTGTGAGCAGCATGGATTGGCGCTTGATTCTTTTTTATGCCTGAGGGACATTCTATATGGTCACAGAACATTTTATCCACTCATCAGTCGGTAGTCCTTTGTAAATAATGTTGTTAGAACATTCATGGACAAACATGTTTTCATTTCTCTTGGGTATAGCTAGCAGTAGAATTGCTGGCCATATGGTAAATCTGTATTTAACTTTTTGAAAACTGCCAAATTGTTTGCCAAAGTGGCCGCACCATTTTACATTCCTACCAGTAATGTGAATTCCAGATTTTCCGTATCCTCACCAATATTGTTAGTGTCTTTTTTATTACAGCTCTCCTAGTGGATGTGAAGTAGGGTCTTATAGGGGTTTTCCATTACACTTCCCTAATGACTAATGATGTTGAATATCTTTTCGTGTGTTCAGCAGCAATTTGTTAATCTTTTTTGAAGTCATGTCTACTTAAAATCTGTGTCCATTTTTATAATTGGGTTTTGTCTTTTTATTGTTCAGTAGTAAGAATTCTTTATATATTCTGGATCATAGAACATTACTATATATTAGATACATAATTTTCAGAAGTAAATAGTATTTCCGGAAACAAATACAGCACTGATGCATGCCGCAATATTGATGAGCTGTGAAACATTATGCTAAGTGAGAATGGAGTGTGTTGCTTGGTTACATTTTTTGGAAGTATCCAGAATAGGCAAACCCATGCCAACTGAAAGATTATTGGTTGTTAGGGGGTAAGGGGAAGAAGGATTGGAGAGTGACTACTAAAGGGTGTGGGATTTCTTTTTTGAATGATAGAAATGTTCTGGAATTAGTGATAATGGTTGTACAATCTTGTGAATATACTCAAACCCACTAATTATATACATTAAAAGGATGAAATTTATCATAAGTGAATTATATCTTAATCTACTTTAAAAAAAGTGTGCTTTAGGTTAGTTTTTTTTTTTAAACCTATTCAAATATGTACCACTTTCAAGGATAGTGGCGACATTACCCATTGGGCAGGATGCTAGGACATCATGAGCAAGAGAGGAGAGACCCAGTGAGACCCGCCGTCCCCGTGGGCCCGGCCTGTTCTCCTTTGTATCAGTGGTGCTGCTACACTTGAAAAGTTCCTCTTTGCTTGAGTAAAATTTAGAACAACCAGTTATTTTTAGATTTAGTTTACATTTTGTTTTTATTAGTTGTGATAGGATCAACCATTAAATTTTTTCACCCCATAATATTTTCATTTGGTTTTGATGAGGGCCTTTAGATAAATTTCTTACAATTGTATGTACACAAAAGAATGTGTTTAAGATTGAGTAGGATGAAAGTTTGGAATTTTGATTATGTTTTTTTTTTTTTGCGGTACCAGGGATTGAACCCAGGAGCATCTACCTCCGAGCTACACCCCCGGCCCTATTTTTTATACTTTATTTTGAAACTGGGTCTCACGAAGTTGTGGAGGGCCTCACTAAGTAGCCGAGGCTGGCCGTGAACCTGGGTGCTCCGGTCTCTACCTCCCAAGTACTGGGATTACAAGCCTGCGCCACCATGCCCGGCTCTTGATTATGTTTTGAATACCTTTTCCAGAAGGTTAACTTTTGCATTGGAATAGTGATGGTGAATTATAGGATTTAATATTGTAATAGAAAACCTACATTTTTATTTCAGATTAAATTTTCTTGCTATTAAGCCTCCAACATTTAAAATGTATTTTTATACTGCATAGCATTTTTGTAGATTTTGGTTTTAAAGTGTGAAATTGCAGTGAAATGCCTCACTACTTTCTAATATTGTTGACAGCATTTTCATATTATAGAATAAACGCTTCCAATACACATAAGAGTAATTTTCCTTGAAAACTGTATTTTTGGAGTCACTTATTGTTTATAACTAGGTGAAACCAAATAAAAGTAATAGTTCTTGAGCCTTGGTCACTTTAAATTCCACTCATACTGAATAAGTTAGTGCTATTGTGATGTGGTTCTATGATTCTGATAGAGAATTCTAACAGAGAGCAGTCTCCATTTTTTCTTGTGCTTATGAACCTTCTTTCTCAACGTGTACTTTTTTCTTTTCATCTCTGCTATTCCTCTTCCCACCCTGCCACTCCCCTCCCTTCCCCTCACTGCCAGACTAAATTTGGGAGAGTTTGTGAAATAATATTTTTTGATTTTTGTTTTGTTACAGTATAAACTGTGACCATGACTACTGAAGTTGGCTCCGCATCTGAAGTGAAGAAGGACCCTGATCAGTTGGGAGCAGATGCAGCCAAGGAGAAAGCGAAGGAAGGAGCAGAAAATCAGCAGAACCAGTCACCGGACCCAGAGGAAAAAGGTTCCCAGCCATCTCCTGCAGCTGAAAGCCAAAGCAGTCCACGCCGCCACAAGAGAGAGAAGGATCCATCCGAGAGCAGGGGCATTTCTCGATTCATACCTCCATGGCTTAAGAAACAGAAGTCCTATAACTTAGTAGTGGCCAAAGATGGAGGAGATAAAAAAGAGCCTACCCCAGCGGTTGTGGAAGAGCAGATGTTAGAGAAAGAGGATTCCCGTCTGGAAGAAGAGAGACAGGCCAAGGGGGATGCTGAAGAGACGGCTCAGAGGAAGCTCCAGGAGGTTAAGGTGGAAGGCAAGGAAGAGAAGCCTTCCGTGAGCAGCGCTGACATACAGGTATGTTGGAAAGTGATTGTTTGGGAATGAGAACATAACCTCTTAAGAAAAGCGGTCTGTTTTGGATCATTTCCAGTATTGTACTGCTTTGCTTTAATGTATTTGGATTGGTTCATCTCAGCCTTCTCCTATCATTCCTTTATAAAAAATTTCCAAAATAAGAAAACAAACCTATGTGCAAGGTATTAAAAGTTACAGTTGGGCATGGTGGCGCACACTTGTAATCCCAGTACTTGGGGAGGCTGAGACTGGAGGATCCGGGTTTGCGGCCAGCCTCAACTATATAGTGAGGCCCTCCGCAACTTAGTGAGACCCTGTTTCAAAATAAAGAATAAAAAATAGGGCTGGGGGTGTAGCTCAGAGGTAGAATGCCCCTGGGTTCAATCCCCAGTACTGCAAAAATAAATAAATAAATAAATAAAATAATAAAATAAAATAAAAAGTTCTTATGGGTGAAGTTGCTTTAAAGGTACCCTCAGACTCCTGCTACTTCTTTTAAACAGAATGTCTTTTTTTTTTTTTTGTGGTGCTTGGGATTGAACTCAGGGGCGTTTTACCTCCGAGCTATACCTCCAGCCTGATTTTATTTTTATTTTGAAACAGGGTCTTAACTTAGGTCTCGAACCTGTGGTCCTCCTGTCTCAGCCTCCCAAGTACTACTGGTATTACAGGTGTGTGGCACCATGCCCGGCTCAGAATGCCCTTTTATGCTTCATTGAGTTATTTGAGTATTCAGTAGGTAGTAAGTAGAAGATTGTCATGTGCATTTTGATTTTCTAATGAAGCCTAGGTTTTGCCATGGTATGTGATTTTAATTGGAGATTCTATTATTTGAATGATATTTAAGTTCGTTCAAATGAATGTTGGGATATAGTTTCTTTTATTAATTTAATCGCAAATGACCAACTTGGCAAAATGAAAATATTAGTAGTAGAAAGAGGGTGCAGGAAAAAATTTTTCTAGCATAATTTTCAAGTCTTAAAATCTTAGGCTTATATTAGTTATAATAACAATCACAACTCTTTAACTTTTTACTGGTGCACTGAAATTATACATCATAGTGAAATTCATAGTGATACATTTATGCAATGATCACAACTGTTATTAATGGTTTTTCTTTTAAGCCGGGTGTGGTGGTGTGTGCCTGGAATCCCAGTTACTTGGGAGGCTGTAGCAGGAGGTTTGCTTGAGCCGAGAAGCTTGAGGCCAGCCCAAGCAACATAGCAAAACTCTGTTTCAAAAAAATAAAAAAAAGATTTTCCTTTGATTATGTTGCCTTCTGCAAATTGGTTAACTTTAGCATAAATTTAATTTTTTTTTTCCTGGACAGGCTGCTGAGGAAGTAAGGAAAGAGAAAGAAGAGGAGAAAGCTAAGGAAATACAGGAAGACAAATCAGAAGGGGAAGCAGCCAAAAGGGAGACCAAGGAAGTGCAGACCAATGAACTGAAAGCAGAGAAGGCCTCTCAGAAAGCCACCAAGAAGACCAAAAGCGTCCAGTGCAAAGTGACCCTCCTCGATGGCACCGAATATAGCTGTGACGTGGAGGTAAGGCAGGGAGCTGGGTGGCGAGCCTTCCTGATGTGTGGGATGAAAGTCAGTCTGCACTTGCTTGTGGCATGGCACAGTGAATATTTTTTTTGTGTTTTACCAAGTTCCTATATGCTGGTTTATTCCAATTTTGCATTTAAAAAACAACATGGACGAGGGCCATCATTTCTAGTACAAACAGTATTTCTTGACACTTAGGATAAGCAGGGATGATATTTTGCCAGTGTACTCTCTGGTCATGTGTAGTTACTATCTGTGTCTGTTCTGAGTAGACATTAAAAGTTGTGAATATTACCTCTGGCTATAAGATGTTTTACTTAAGGAGACATGGTAGTTTTAGGTTGATCTTTCAGAATAATGAAATTTCAGCAGTAAACTTGATCAGTAACTGAGAAAGAGAATGATTGAATATCTAGCTTATATTCAGTTTAATTAAAAAACTCCCATGATTTGCAAAAGAGCCAATTCATTAGCACTCATGCTAACAGAAGACAGTGTAACGTACCCAGCGCCGTATTATTTTGTCTGAGAATTTGTTGCTTTTTATAATTAAATTACTTTATTTACCTGTCTTATACTACTAGTTAGTGTTTACTGAATTGTGTGAAGTGTTTTGAATGAACTATCTAATTTGATACTTATACGAATCTATATAAGGTATTTATTATTATTGGTATTCTCAGTGTTAATGGTGGGGACTGTAAAGCCCAGAGAGAGAGGTTAAATAACTTGGCCAAAGTTTCATAGCAGGTTGGTGGTGGAGCCAGGCTTCCCGCCTTGGCAGCTTGGCTCTGGAGCTCATGAACCTGACCAGAGAACTGTACAGTTCTCTCTTCTACACGTGGGACCTGTCTTGCTCATTTAAAATATGAGCCTGGCACAGTGGCACATGCCTGCAATCTCAGTACTTGGGAGGCTGAGACAGGAGGATCACAGGTTCAAGACCAGTCTCAGCAATTTATGGAGACCCTGTTTCAAAATAAAGTATGCTTGGGGGCGTACCTCTGAGGTAGAGCAACCCTGAGTTCAATCCCTAGTCTAACACACACACACACACACACACACACACACACACACACACACACCACAAATATGAGCTAGTCTTTTGTCTTCTATTCAATATTAAAAAAACATTTCCCCCCTAATTCCTCGCATTTTTATTTAAAACAGAAGTTAAGCCTTAAGAACAGTGACAGTATTCAGCTTGGTAAAGCCATGTCTATTTAGTTGAACAATAGTTTATTATATATTTGAATGTGTATTATATTGCAAGGTGTTGAGAGTGCGAAGATGAATAATTAACAGCCTTTGCCTTTGTCTTTGTATTAGCTACATAGACTTTTATTTTACTCATTTTAAGTATAATCATTCTGATATTTTAGTTGTTTAAAGAAAAAGAGTAGCAAAGGAACCAGGCATGGTGGCACACACCTGTAAACCCAGTACTTGGGAGGCTAAGACAGGAGAATCCCAGGTTCGAGGCCAGCCTCAGCAACTTAGTGAGACCCTCAGCAACTTCCACTTGTTGGAAGGGGTGAATGCTGTGTCCTCACACGGCCAAGGGCCAGGGCAGCTCCCTTCCACCTCTTTTACGGAGGTACTAATCCTGTTCATGAGGATGGAGCCCTCATGACTTAATCACCTAGGAAAGGGCCCCACCGTGTGTATGTGTGTGTGTTTGTGTGTGTGTGTTCGTTCTGCCTCTGAGCGCCACACCCAGCCCCCACCGTCCTCCCAATACCACGGAAATAGGGATGAGGTTTCAAGTGCATTTTGGAGGGAACACATTCAGAGCATAGCAATCCTTACAGCTTTCTTTTCTTCTTGCCTTCCTAACACTCCCCTCTTGTCCTTTCTCCACACTCTGTTTCTCTCCCAGAGAGTGAAAGAGAAGGGGGTGTGGGGCACTACAGAGAGACACTATGTTTTAGGGGCAGGATGAGGACAGTAAGGAAAATATTAGAATTATTTTCTGAATTTGAGTCAGTTACATTGTCTTTCCTCTCAATCTTAGAAGTTAGGGATTTTGAGAACCAACTTGATAGCTTGTTGTGTGAGGGTTTGAAGATGAATAATTAGCAGCCCTTGCCTTTGTCTTTGTATTAGCTACCTAGAACTTTATTTTATTAATTTTAAGTATAATCATTCTGATATGTGAATCATTTATTTAACCTTTCTGGGTCTCCGTTTTTTTTTAATGTGTACAATATAGGATTTTTTAAATCTGTAGAATATATGATTACTCAGATGATCCAGAAAGCCCCTTTTCTTTCTTTTTTTTTTTGCGATACTAGGGATTGGACCCAGGGGCATTTTACCTCCAGGCTATACCCCCAGTCCGATTTTTTTATTCTTTATGTTGAAACAGAGTCTCACGAAGTTGGGGAGGGCCTCACTAAGTAGCTGAGGCTGGCTGTGAACCTGTGATCCTCCTGTCTCATCCTCCCAAGTACTGGGATTACAAGCGTGTGCCACCATGCCTGGCTTACCGCTTTTCATTTTTAAAGTTCTTTTTATTCCAAAGTACAAGATTGACCAGTGTGCTTTATGGATTAAATCTGTTTTTGTTCTCTTTTTTAAAAAGTCATGAGATATTTAAAACCTCAAAAAGTAGTTGAGAGGGTTGTATATGCATCATAAAAATTCCAATCAGATATTATCATTTTGCCATGTGTTTTAGATCTTTTTTACTTTTTAACAAAGTGTTAGGTATGGCTGAAGTCTCATTCCTATCTTTTCCTCTTTGATTTTTATGAGTGTAAATACATGTTATTCATTTTAACTACAGCATAGTATTCCTTTGAATGACTAAATCAGTATGTCCATTCCTCTACTGAAGCATAGTTTCTTTATATATATCATAAAAATAGTTCTTAGTCCATATTGTCTTGTTTACTTGTGCAAGAGATTCTTCAGGGTAGGCACCTGTTGGTGGACTCGCTAGATTGTAACACTTTTACTTTTTCAGTTTTCTCAGAACATGCCAAAATGATCATGCCAATTTACATCCCAATCAGCAACAACTACCAAGTTTGATTTTACTACATTGTCATCAGTACTTCTTGTTATGAGAATAATTCTGACCAGTCATATCTGTGTAAAATAGTGCCTCAGTACTTTAATTTGCATTTTTTGGATCCATGCCAGCGTCACTAGGTTATGTGACAGCAACAAGTAGCCTCTAAGTCTCTAAGATAACTATGGTGTATTCGTTGCTTGTGTTTGATGTATTTGGTAGGATGGTTGTGGCTCTGTTCCATGTCATCTTTACTCTTGTGCCAAGATTGAAGGAGTAGCCTCTACTTGAGACATTCTGGTCTCAAATAGAGGAAAAAGAAAACATGGCAAATCCACAGTTTAGCTCGAGTCTTCTGCTTGGAGGTGGTATATGTCACTTGAACTTACATTGCATTGGCCAAGCCCGTCACATGGTCAAGGCTGATGATAATGTCACGGGCTAGTGTGAACCTTTCTCAGGAAGACGATGGCTCATCATTGAAAACAAAAACAAGAATACAGTTTACAAAAGATGACACAGAGCATCTTTTTATAAGTTTCACTTAGTTTCTAGAATTGCTATAGGATTTTAAAAATAGGTATTCCTTCTCAGATTAAGGACTTTCTTTTCCTATTTTCTAATACTTTATCATCAATTGGTGGTGAATTTTAATTGTTTATTCTGCATCAACTGAGAGAATCACATTTTTAGCCTGTTAATGTTATTTACACTAATATTTTCTAAAGTTGAGAAATCTCAATTTCTAACATAAACACCACCTGATCATGAGGATTCTTTATTCATTTTGTATCCTTTTTAGTTAGGACTTTTGCATATATCACCTATAACTTTCTTTTATCAAATTGTCTTTGTCAGATTTTCTTATCTGGGTTTTATACTATCCTCATGAAGTCTCTTCCTTCTTACCATTTTCTGGAAAAGCTTAGATTAGTTTGGATGATCTATTTGGAGATCTGATAGAATTTGCCTTTCAACCTCTCATGGCCTGGTGGCCTTTTGGGCGAAAAGGATGGTGATGGAGGTTAGGGTTTTTTTCTTGTTTGTTTTAATCATTAATTCAATTTCCTTATGTTTATGGGCTTTCTGTTTTCTTGAATCAGTTTTAGTAATTTATGATTTTGGAAGAAACTCTCCATTTCATCACATTTGTCAAGTGTCTTGGCATGAAGCTTTTCATAGTATTCTCATCCTGTGCGTTCATTTTTGATACCTTTTTCAGTTTTAGTGTTATTTGCCTTTTCTTTTTTTCTTGATTATTCTTAGTGTAGATTTACTGTTTTAGTTTTTTTTCACCCCAAACAACAGCTTGGTTTTGTTGTTTCTGTTGTATCTTTTCTATTTTGTAACATTTTGTTCTGTTTTGCTCTTTTTCTTTTTTCTTTTTTTTTTTTTTGCAGTACTGGGGATTGAACCCAGGGGTATTTTACCTCCAAGCTACACCCCCAGCCCTATTTTTTATTTTTTATTTTTGAAACAGGGTCTCACTAAGTTGCGGAGGGCCACACTAAGTAGCTGAGGCTGGCTGCGGACCTGCAGTCCTCCTGTGTCAGCCTCCCAAGTACTGGGATTACAAGTGTGTGTCACCATGCCTGGCTTCTTTTGCTCTTTTTCTTTGGGATTACTCTGTTCTTTTTCCAATTTCTCGAGTTAAAAATTGCTTTTATAGCTGGGCGTGGTGGCGCACACTTTGTAATCCCAGTACTTTGGGAGGCGGAGACCTGAGGATCCGGGTTCGTGGCCAGCCTCAGCTCTCTCGCTCTCTCTCTCCTTGTCTCTCTCCCTCTCTCTCTCCTTAGTGAGGCCCCCCGCAACTTCGTGAGACCCGGTTTCAAAATAAAGTATAAAAAAATATATATATAGGGCGGGGGGCGTAGCGCAGAGGTAGAAAGCCCCTGCGTTCAATCCCCGGTACCGCAAAAAAAAAAAAAATTGCTTTTATGGCTCTCATTTTCCCTTCAAGTACCTTTTGTTGATTGTATAAGTTTGATATACAGTGCTTTCATTGCCATTCAGTTCTTAATATTTTTTCTTTCCATTATGGTTCCTTTTTGACCCTGGATTTTTTTTTATAGGTGTGATTTGGAATTTTAAAAGTGTGTGTACGTTTGTGTGTATGTATTGTGGTAAGAGAGTTTTCTTTTGTTTAGATTCTTAGTTTTATATTATATTATGATCAGAATGTGGTTTATATAATGGCGATTCTATTTTATTCAAGACTTACTTTGAAGCGTAGCATATATAGTCAATTTTGGTAATAGTTCTTTTTGAGTTTGGAAAAGTACAGTATCCTTTTATTGTTGATACAGGTTTCTGGATCTGTCCTCTTGACCAGAAGTTATGTGTGTTATGTTATCTATCACTGTGCTAGCTGCTTAGTGTATCAATCAGTAAGAGGCATGTTTAATCTCTTTCAATAAATGCTGATTTGATAGTTTTTCTTGGTATTCCTATAAGTTTATGCTATGTAAAATTTGAGGCTAGATGATTAGATACAGGCATATTCAGAATTATATATTATTGAATAATTTTTTACCATCATATAGTATCTTATATTTATTTTATTTTGTATTAATATTATTGAAATAGCTTTATTATGGTTAGGATTTGTTTGGAACATCTTCTGTCCTTTCTTTGCTTTTAATGTTTTATGTCCATATGTCTTTGAGGAGACTTATTTTTTAATTACATTTGAGAATCCTGTCTTTTGTATGTGTGTGGTACTGGGGATTGAGCCCAAGGACGTTCTACCTCCGAGCTATGTTCCCAGCCCTTTTTGATTTGAAACAGGATCTTGCTAGGTTGCTGAGAATGTATGTTGCTAAGGCTATCCTCGAACCTGTGATCCTCCTGTCGCAGCCTTTCAAGTACTGGTTTTACAGGTGTGCGCCACCATGCCCAGCTGAGAATCCTGTCTTTTTGAGAATACTCTCCAATTTTTGTTTACTGTTTTTCCACTGCTGAGGATTGAACCCAAGACCTTGCACATGCTAGTCAGGAGCTCTACCACTGAGCTACATCCTCCAGCCATTTTTATTTTATATTGTGACAGGATCTTGCTAAATTTCCCAGGCTGGCCTCTAGCTTGTTTTTTTCCTGTCTTAGCCTCCCAAGCAGCTGGAATTACAGGCGTGTGCTCCTATGCCTAGCGAGAATTCTTTTTTTTTTTTTTTTTTTTGCGGTACTGGGGATTGAACGCAGGGGCGTTCTACTTCCGCGCTACGCCCCCGGCCCTATTTTTATACTTTATTTTGAGACCGGCTCTCACGAAGTTGCAGAGGGCCTCACTAAGTAGAGAGAGAGAGACAGGGAGAGAGAGAGAGAGCGAGAGCGAGAGAGAGCGAGAGAGAGAGAGAGAGAGAGAGAGAGAGAGCTGAGGCTGGCCGCGAACCCGGATCCTCCAGTCTGGCCGCAAACGGGATCCTCCGGTCTCCGCCTCCCAAAGTACTGGGATTATAAGCGTGCGCCACCACGCCCGGCCACGAGAATTCTTTTACCTGGTGAATTTTGGCCGTTTATTTCATGTGATTCCCAAGACATGTGTCTGTATTCTGCTTTCTAAGTTTGGGCTGTCTATTTTTGTTTACTTATGTTCCCCCCCTTTACTGCTACTCTTTTAGAAATCACTTTGAAGTGTTTAACAGACACACTTGACTTAAAAAGCCTAATATTAATCACTGTGCATACTCCCTTCTTTCCCCATCTGTTTAACATGCATTTATTAAGTGTCTGATCTCATTTTGCAATGCTTCAAAATAAAGCAGTATCTTACTGCACAACTAGTACTTCTTCTGTGGTTCTACTGCTTGTAGGGATCCAACTCATTGTGTTTCCCAGATCGTATCCAAGGTTAAAAGCAGTAGCTTATTCCTTTAATTAATGAAGAATTAAATTGGTTGAGGAAGCATAAGAGTTTGTATTTTTATGACTATATTAATTTGCAGATTGTATCTTTTCATTTAATAGAGGATGACATTATAAGAATGAACTTTTGAGGACAACAAATCAGGAATAAGCTTTGTAGCATGTGATGAGTCAGCTTTTTTCTTTTCAAGTACAAAATGGAGTTTGAGTAGAATTCAGCGATCCTTTCCTGTGCAGATTTTATGTACCAGCAGCTCACTTGAGTTTGAAGTGGCTCTGTTCTCTCTAAACATAGTTCATAGTTCAGTCTTCTACTAGCTGTACAGCAATGCAGAAGCTGCAAGTTGTGTTCCTGTTCATAATTCTTTTCCCACTTATCTGCATTTCCTTCCCAGTTTGCTTCTCCAGTTGCTTGGTGTCATTAGTTTGGGTCTGCAGCCCCCAGATCTGCTCTGACTTCCTCTTGGGGAGTGGAGCCCCAGGACAGCTGTCACATGGCCTGTGCTCTGGTATTTCCCTGTTCCAGTCCTGACCTTAGACAGATCGGGTGATATGCTGATGCCACTTATCTGGATTTCTGTAGCTCTCCACCGGAAACCTGCGTCTGAGTACAATTTGGGGAAGCATGTCGTGGGAAACTGTAGCTGTTAATGAATTTGTGAGCTTGCAAGGAAGGTGGATACAATGTGGAAAGTAAATACTTTTATTTGGTTTGGGAGAAGAGATTTGTTTCTGTTTTCAATAAAGATTGTGTTTATCTCATGGCTTTTTAGATGAGTATAGTTATTGTTTCTTTTCTTTCTATATTTACATGTGTGTAGTTTTCTTTTTTGTGGCACTGGGGATTGAACCCAGGGAAATTCTACCACTGAGCTATTTCCCCAGTCCTATTTCATTTTTATTTTGAAACAGGGTCTTGCTAGATTGATGAGTCTCACTACTTGCTGAGGCTTTCCTTAAATCTTCAATCCTCCTGTCTCAACCTCCCAAGTACTGGGATTACAAGCGTGCACCACCACGCCCGGCTATGTGTATAGTTTTCAATCAGACCTAGCCGTGCCCACTGAAGAGGACCTAATTATCTCTATTTAGGGCACTTCCAACAGTAGAGAGAAGCCACTAGAAGCATGGCCTCTGCAGGAAGTCATGAGGAGATGGAAGGGCTCAATTTATAGGACCTTATGGAATTAGGGAGGGTGAGGTTCTAAAAGTTCTCAAATGCCAGTATGAGAAGATTAAAGCTGATTCAGAGAGCAAAACAGGAGCTGGGAGTACTGGACTGAGGTTTTAAAGTCATTGGTATATAAGATCTGCCAAATCCAAGGTGCCACTGAGATTTGGAATATATTAGGTAGCGATATAGCTGCAGTAATTTAAAAGGGACTTTTTAATTCACTGCATTGGTTAGCACGCATATCAGTGGTCTATATAGATGATGGTTTTACATGACGTGAGTGAAGCATTGGGTCAGTTAGGCAGTTTCTGGTGTGTGTTATTTATTAGTGCTTTAGGTCAACAAAAGAAACCCCCTTTAGGCCAGGCTTGGTGGCGCACACTTGTAATCCCAGTACTTGGGAAGCTGAGACAGGAGGATTGCAGGTTCGAGGACAGCTTCAGCAAGTAGTGAGACTCTCACCAACCTAGTGAGACCCTGTTTCAAAATTAAAAAAAAAAATAAAAACAGGGTTGGTAGCTCGGAGGTAGAATGCCCCTGGGTTCAATTCCCAATAACACACACACACACACACACACATACAAACACACACACACACACACACACTCCCTTTAAACCATTTAATGTAAATGTTGCTATATTAACTGAATAATAGTTTTTTTCAAAATCAGGAAACATAATTCTTGGAGGTATTTTGTTTGTTGTTCTAATATTACCTCTGCTTTCCAGATTATTCTTTCTGTACAGACATAATAATATATTAATATATGTTACATATTAACATGTATTACTACATATTATTTATGTGTTATATATATATATATATATATATATATATATTTCCGTATACCCATCCATATCTCTTCTTCCTCCTCTTATACCCTACGTTTTTATTGCTGTTGTTTTTGAAATGGGGTCTCACTGTAGTCTTGCCCAGGCTGACTTGGAGTTGGGTGATCTTGTGCCTCAGCCTCCTGGGTAGCCGGGGTTTCAGGTGTGCGCCTGGCTTTCCCCTGCTTTTTACGGCTTCCTGTTTCACCCTTTTCTTTCTTTCTCCTGAGGACCATCTGAGCCTATTCTTTCTGCTCCTGAGTTGAGAATTAGATAAAGACAACCGCAGAAGGAAGCAATACAGCACTGTTTGAAAAAAAAGTGTCATCTTTGAAGTCTGTGTTCTTTTGAGGGAAGAGAGTATAGGTTAGTATTAAATGGATAAAAGAATGCCACACAGAGTTGCCAGATTCCCAGAGGGTAGAAATGATAAATGAGTATAAGTATTGGATAATAGTACATTTTTAGAGAGTGGCTATAGTTAGTTTAAAAAGTACTATGGAAATGGCTTGACTTTCATGTTATCTTTGGCTTTTGCAGCAAGTGGTTTATTGCCAAGTCATGCATTCTTTTTGACACAAGGCCTAGTTTGTCTTGGTGTATTTGTTTCAAATCTTTGTGTTAAAAGATTTTTTCATTGTTGTCAGTGAAAATTGCAACTTATATTTTATATTAATTTATCATATATTGATAGATTGGATCTCATATTTTTGAGAAAAACTTGGAGGGTTATTGTTTTTTTAATGAAGAAAGTGCATTTCTGTTCTTTGATATGTCAAATTTTATCTCTGAGTTATTTGAATGATACGTGATATGCTCCTTTGGTTTCAATGTTTAATTATAAAGAATTTTAGGAGGTCTCCTGGATTCTGCATGCTAGCTCCAGGGACTTGATTATTGTACTCTTGTAATAC
This sequence comes from Glis glis, assembly GCA_004027185.1. NCBI lineage: Eukaryota > Metazoa > Chordata > Mammalia > Rodentia > Gliridae > Glis > Glis glis. Next base: position 35,240 of record PVJS01002732.1, read on the forward strand.
TGCTGCTAAAATAATTTACACACTTGATGTGTTGAAACAGCAGGGCTTTTACCTCTAAGGAAAAATACAGTAAGATTTAGTTGAATCCATGAGTACGAGGTTAGGAGATATATGTTTACTTTTCTTTTGACTCTTTATATGTCTTGGGGAAGTCACTTCCTATCTTTTCTTCTATTCTCAGATTGCAAAGTAAGAATGAAAATATTTGCTTCCTCTATTTCTAGGATTGAGCTGGATTTACTGTAGCTGATAACTCTGTATATGTATTTGTTAAAGTCTGAAAACAAGCATGAAAGTTCCTAAGCCTTTGGAAGCATGAGTGGATGTGCATTTTCAGTTAGAGTTGCTCACATTTTCCTCTGGCATCTGAAAGTTGTTCCCACGTGTTGATTTTGTCTTAGAATTGAGGCCATTGTTTTGCCCACACAGGAATGTCAGAACCATTTTTTCCTAAGTCATGAATAAGGCTATCAGAATGCAGGCTCTCTTCATCAGTGTTCTGGTGATAAAATACTTATCAGAGAGCAGAATGTGTCAAGGTCTTCTTGGCTTCCTTGTATCTAGTTCTAGGTCTCAGAAATGCAATTTAATATCATTGCTTTCCAGTGGGTCTTGTTTATTTCCTTGCTTGTTTATGTCTACTTTTACCTCCCAAGGTTTGTCTTTGAGATTATAGTACTGACCCTTACTGGGTTTACTAGTTAAATAATTCCAACTGTCCACATTCTGGAAGTTGTGACACACTGTAAAATCTCATAAAACAATGAATAGATTTATGTATGATTTGGGATCTGGGAATGATTTAACTGGCATATATTATGGGCAATTTAAAATTCCAGTGACATAGGTCTGGATGGAATGTCTCTGCCCAACTGTCCGTCCATATATCCTTATAGCTTAGAAAAGGATTTAAGGTGGTAAATTCCATCCAATGATTTAATTTTTATTTAAGTGGGAAAAGGCTGCCATACCATCTGAGTGGTAGAATATTTTAGTGCAGCCTGAAGACAAGGGGCTCAGAGTCCAGAACCTGGCCTCTTACCCAAGTCACTTTTTAGATGGGTGCTCAGGGTTGTTAGGTGGGATCTCAGGCAATCAATCGTTTGAGTGCTAAAACCGCTAATTTTCTGCACCTTACCTTACCAGCCAGATGGGTCTTCTCATCAGGCAAATCTCATATTGTCTGTCCTTTAAAGTTTCTGATTGTATTCTCTTTGTATCTTGTTTTCCACATAATTTCTCTCTGGCTCTTAATGTTCAATTCAAATCCAGCTCTCAGAATGTGTTTTCCTCCTCTGAACTTGTTTGTGCCATTAGTTTGGTAATTAATCAGGCACTGTCCTTTGAAAGAACCTCTTGTGTTGTCCTATTGAACAGCTGGAAACTCTTGTTTGATTTTTCTCATGCTTATATTGTTTCTTTACCTGGATTGCTGTTAGTTCCTTGACAAAAAGAACTTTCTTCCCCTCACCCTCGTTGAGCATTACAATGGGCCTTTGCCTAACACACTTCTCAGAGAGTAATTTTGGATTTATTTCACTCTAGTTTCTTATGCATTTATGTTTCTTGTCCTTCTTTTCCAAGATACATGATAGAATTTGCTTATTTATGTTCCTATTTTTTTCTCCAATTAAAGAAGAAATCAGGTATAGGTATATACATGCAGTCTATCACCTCACTTGTGATTGCTACTTCTATCCACCATTGCCCTGCTATTTAAATTCTTAGAAACAGCAGGTTAACAACTTATAAAAATACCTTAAGGCCTTAAATAAATTTAAAAAAAGCTTATTATATTTCTACAAAATGTTGTGAAACTGTAGGTGTGAGAGCAGTACAGATGTGAATATGATATGGTCTTGCTCTTTAAGGAATTTGCATCCTAGTGGGGAATGCAGACTACCAGAAGCTGAGAGCTCTTTCGCTTAAGTTGAAGCTGCCGTTTCCTCCCATTGCTTGCTGACTGGGTGTTGGCTGGGTGTGAAGAGCATATAATACCTTATTCCTTGCCCCTGTGTTTTTAATAATGTCTCCTGTATTCTTGACTAAATTGAAGAATGATATAGCCTCCTTCTTTCCCTCCCTCCCTTCTGCATGCTGGAGATTGAACCCAGGGTCTCTTGTATGCTAGGCAAGTGCTCTGCCCCTGAGCTACATATCCAGCCCATTTATAAGGGTTTCATTTCTAAGTAGACATGAAATTCAACCACATGCTTTCTTTCCCACTTTTGGTTTCAAACTATGGGGATTGTCTTTTTTGTGTGTCCCTGAGTCAGTGCTTTTTTGAAAGCATTAAACTTGACACTTGAAAGTAGCTTCTAACTATGAGTAACCAGGTTGAAGTAATTTTGAAGACAGTATCCCCTCTTTTTTTGTGGTACTGGGGGTTAAGTCCAGGGGCATTCTACTTCCGTGCTACACCCCCAGCCCTATTTTATGTGTAGTTTGAAACAAGGTCTCACTAGGGTGATGAGAGTCTCACTACTTGTTGAGGCTGTTCTCAAACCTGTGGCCCTCCGGTCTCAGCCTGCCAAGTACTGGGATCACAGGCGTGCGCCCCTCGCCCGGCCCAGTATCTCTCTCTTACTAGCTTTCTCACACATACTGCCAGGCATGCCAACTCCTTGGTAATTTACCACTTACTGAATTTTTACTGTATTCAAAGTTGGTAGTAGAACAGGAACAAGATATTTGAAAATTTTTCTTTTTTGCCCCTATTTTAAATGAAAAACTACTTTAGGGTTGAGGAGTATTAGACACGGAGGCTAAAGATCAATTATAAAATATGTACTTTAAAAACTGTTTAGTCACTCCCTCCTTCCCTCCCTCCCTCCCTCCCTCCCTCCCTCCCTCCCTTCTGTACTGGGGATTGAGCCCAGGAACACTCTACCTCTGAGCTACAGCCCAGCCCTTTCTGTTTTTGTTAGGAAACAGGGTCTCACTAGGTTGCTGAGAGTCTCGATGTCAGCTGAGGCTGTCCTTGAACCTGCAATCCTCCTGTCTCAGCCTCTCAAGTACTGGGATTACAGGAGTGTGTCCTCATGCCTGGCTTAACCTTCTAAATCATGTAGGCATTAAAAATTTCAAATCTTTGTTAGGCTTATCACATGAAAAAGTATAATGTAATTACTCTCATCCAACAGAAAACTTGTTAAACCCACTGAATTTAGAATCACTCTGTTGTCATTACTGTTTTATTTTCTCTCTCTTTTTTCCCCCTATTACTGCCCTCTATTTTTCTGAACAAATCAAAGATGTTACTGACAGTTTTTATTTTCAAACTGTCAGGAAATTTCCCCAGTTATTCTTCCCTGATCCTGTCTCTCCCATCCTCTCAACCTAAGCCTCCAGGCATGATGGGTGACAGAGATTTGAGAATCCTGACTCTGGATGATATTTAATTTATTTCATAAAAGCTGGAGCTGAGCCGGGCATGGTGGCGCACGCTTGTAATCCCAGTACTTGGGAGGCTGAGATCGGAGGATCCGGGTTCGCGGCCAGCCTCAGCTACTTAGTGAGACCCTGTTTCAAAATAAGGAATAAAAAATCGGACTGGGGGTGTAGCTCAGAGGTAGAACGCCCCTGAGTTCAATCCCCGGTACTGCCAAAAAAAAAAAAAAAAAAAAACTGGAGCTGGAGTAGCCATTCTGAACGCATATCCTGGGTCACATGCGTGACCCCGTACAAACAAGAACAGAATTTGGACTGGGGATGTAGCTCAATGGCAGAGCAATGACCTAGCATGGTGCAAGGCCCTGGGTTCAGTCCCCAGCACTGAAAAAAGAAAGAAACATGGACAGAATTTATCATTACTGTTTATGGCACTGTAACATAATATACTAACATTTGGAGCTTGGAAAGATTGAATGCAATCTAACATGCTAGTCTATGAAAAGCACTGAGTTACTCAGAAAAAGAATTTCTTCATGCAAAGTGGCTGAATGATAAATGTATTGATAAATGAGCCTATCAGATTGCTATTTTAATATTTATTTAATTATACTCTGTAACAGTTACATAAAACTGGAAACTATGTTAAAAATATAAGGATTTCTTTTTTACTTTCATATTCTGAGGCAAGTCTCAAGACAATTCTACCTATTAACCAAATTGCATCTCATCAGTGTGCGCTTCACTTGCAAATGTGCCGTTCTAACCTGTTTTGAGAATGAGCATGATTTTGTGCATCCGCCTAGTTATTCAGAGAGGAAACTTAATGTGTTATCGTGACCTATTTGTTGAATTCATTGACATCTCCCTCCATATGCCTGTCAGCAACTTAAAGTGAGTCAAGTTGGAATGCTGTGATAAGCTAACTTTTGTAGCACAGAAAGCCTGTATGAATTAAATGTCAAAATTCATTCTAGGCAAATAGCTTGTAGAGAATGTGCTAGCCTTCAGAAGTTTGCGGCTATAGTTTCTGAAATAAACTTTAATGGGAGTGGTGCTTGGCAATTTCTTAAAATGTACTTTAAAAATTTTGGTGTGTTCCTCTGGCTAGAAGTTTGATGCCGGCCTCTTTATTATCTAACAGCTATACTCACTTATCCATCTTTTCAAGAGCTTATACTTTTTCACAGACTTTGCCCTGTCTTGCTGTTCAAGATGGATAATAGAAAAAAAATTGGATGAAAAGGACATGGATTTTTATTTCTTTATTTTTTTATTTCTTATTTATTTTTGGTACTGGGGATTGAGCCCAGGGGCATTCTACCTCTGAGCTACACTGCCAGCCCTATATTATTTTTTATTTAGAAACAGGGTCTTGCTAAGTTGCTGGGGGTCTCTCTCTAAGTTGCTGAGCTGACCTCGAATCTACAATCCTCCTGTCTCAGCCTCCAATGTACTAGAATTACAGATGTGTGCCACCATGCCTGGCGGATTTTCATTTCTTAAAAATTATTTTAATGAGTTACTAATCTCCCTTGATGGTGTGAAAGTTCTAAGATCATGGAATGTTAAGGAATTTGTATTTTCACAATATTTTATAAATTTGGTCTCAAAAAAGGCATTCATTTAAATATATTCTGTATGTTCAGGAATAATTTTCATCCCCAAATATTTATTTTGTTTCTACCTGTGCTAAGAAAGTAAAAGTATTAGATATTTGTTTTCTTAAGTTGTTTATGAATTTTACTTTCAGAGATAAATTTAATTTCAGAGATAATAGGATACCCACACACGTATATGTATACTACACTTGCTCTTAGCCAAAAGGCCAAAAAGCGATACATATATGTATATGTGAATAAAATTGATAAAGTATTATTTATTTATTTTTGTGGTACTGGGGATTAAACCCAGGGGCATTCTACCTCTGAGCTACACCCCCAGTCCTTTTTATTTTTTATTTTGAAACAGGGTCTTGCTAGGTTGCCAAGAGTCTTGCTAAGTTGCTGAGGCTGGCGAAGAACTTGTGATCCTCCTGTCTCAGCATCCCAAGTACTGGGATTACAGACATGTGACACCATGCCTGGTGATAAAGTATTATTTATGATCTAGAAAAATAATATACAGCCGGGTATGGTGGCGCACACTTGTAATCCCAGTACTTTGGGAGTCGGAGACCGGAGGATCCGGGTTCGCGGCCAGCCTCAGCTCTCTTTCTCTCTCTCTCTCTCTCTCTCTCTCTCTCCCTCCCTGTCTCTCTCTTTCTCTCTCTCTACTTAGGCCCTCCGCAACTTCGTGAGACCCGGTTTCAAAATAAAGTATGAAAAAATAGGGCCGGGGGTGTAGCACGGAGGTAGAACACCTCTGGGTTCAATCCCCGGTACCACAAAAAAATAAAAATAAAAAAAATAATATACAAGTGCAGATGTGCCAAATTATTCTAGACTGGAGTTGGTATGCAAGTCTTCAATGAGGAGAAAAGAACTCCTGGACTTTTAAGAATGATGTATTGAAGAAAACCCAGCAACATCAAGCAGAAATTTGGGGTTACAAGGAAAGGTTTTGATGTCTTTACAGTGTCAAGGATAGCATAATAACGTGTACTGTAAACTCTTACTCAGGGCAGGCCTTGCTTTTCTGGGCCAGTGTTGCCATTTTTGACCCCACCTTGCTTTCCTTGGCTTGGCTTTAACTAGGAATCTTTCTGTCTTGCAAAGGCAATGTATCATTGGACTCAAATAAATTAAATTCTTCCCTTCTGCCATGTCTTATGAAGAAGTGGATTCCCATCCATGGGAGAAGTTGTAAATAAAAGTACAAATATAAGTGCACTGACTATTTCCTCTTATCTTCTTTCCAGTCTGCTTTCTGAAAATTTGTTGGCACTGATTCTATTCTATCTCCTTTCCATTGTGTTAAGAGGAAGAATGCATGTGAGTGTGTGTATGCTGTGTTTGTGTGTACATGTGCATGAATGCACATATAGAGCCACACGCACTCTACACCATTTTAGAGTAATTTCTATAAGGACTAGAGGTAAATGTGTACGTTCAATCTATTTTAATTGGAAGTTCACTTTCCACTCTGCTTAGCAAAATTTTTACAATGAACATGTTCTATCATTAAAATAAACTGAACTCTCCCCCTAAATATCTGTATATCATGTATCATAGTTACCATTATTCTTGCAGTTGTCTAAATAATCCAATTCATTTTTCATGTGTGTTTAGTTGGGCAGAATGGAGATTGGTCCTAGGGGATGAAGGGGTGGAAATGCTATTCTATTCTAAAATAATAAGATAATAAATTTATTTATTTGCAAATACAGTTGTTCCTGGGTTTCCGAGGTGGGATGTTCCCGAACCCCTACAGACACCAAAATCTGAGTAGCCCCTTAGGTCCCTTATATAAAACGGCATAGTATTTACATATATACTATGCACGTCTTCCTGTACACTTTAAATGATCTCCAGATTACTTATAATGTGTAATACAACGTACATGCTATAAATAGTTATGATGCATTGTTTAGAGAATAATGACAAGGCGGGAGGAACCTGTGCATATTCATACAGATGCCATTTCCCCCCAAGTATTTTCTGTCTGCGATTGATTGAATTCATGGATGTGGATCCATGTATGTGGAGGATCAGCTGTGATAGGTGTAGTCATTTGTCATCTTCTTGTTTGGCTCACTATTTATTGTGCACAGTTGTACTTTGTCATTAAATATCTCTGGACCAAGCATGAGTGCGCTGCTGAGGAGTCATTTCTTCCGAGCCCTGACTGGGCCTGTTCAGCAAAGGGGAGGGGATGCACTCCTGCGCTCCATGTTGCATTTTACATTCATTTATTTTCTTATTTCTTGGTGCTTTTCCCACTTAGAATTTCTTTGTCCTAGTTCCATGATGATATCCAGTTATTCCGTTCTAATACTATAATACAAAAAAGTTTAAACTTTCTGCCTACTTTCTCTCCCTGTAGACTACAACTAATATTTGTAAGCAGCTAAGTAATGAGAGGATCAACAATTTGATTGAATTATTTTAGTGTGCAAATGATAACCTACACTGCATTCTAAGATATTTTCATTTTAAAAGAAGATACCCGTGATTCATACGTTGTAGAATTTTACTAATGAAGCCAAGAGAAGCAAAAAAATTAAGGCCCTTGGGAGGGGAGTAGGAGAGGGCTGGATTTTTGGCTCCTTCTGGTCACCTGTTTGGGAGGCATGCCTCAGGGCCATGTTCACACAAACCCTTCCTAAGGTTCCTGTGTGTCTGGATCCCTGTGTTTCTCATTGGTGCCCCACAATTTCTCCCTTATGTAGTTGTATTAATTTATGTGTAAGTACTTTAAGTCGAGCAAGACCTTGATCACCCAGCAGTTCCCCTCCCTCAGTGGCGAACAAAGCCCTGTTGTCACTTTCTCTTTTGTTTTACGTTAGTCATCCACCAGGAATGAACAACTTTTTCTTGGAAGAAATGTTAAGCTGAATGGAAACACTGTTGCTTTGGGCACATCAATGTTTTAAAACTCAGATATTTTGAAATGTATTTTTTTCTCAAATTTCTAGAAGATGCCTGTCATCAAATTTAAGAATCAGATAGTCCAGTGATGAAGTATAAGGTTTATGGTTGCTAAACTCATCAAGACCCTTTGTATCAGATCCTGTCTCCCTGTGCTTCACAACAAGAATAAAGTAAATGTTTAAGTGGTGTAGATTATTCTGCATCATGACTTGACTTCCACTTTGGTCAGTGGTTTAAAAAAATACTTTTTTTTTTCTTGTGATGCTGGGGATCAAACTGAGGGCCTTACACCTGATAGGCAACTAAACCCCAAACCCTAAAAAAATACTTTAAACACTCCTGGCCAGTAGCAGTAAGAATAGTTTCATCGTCTGATGCAGTTGAGATATGCAGATGGTGGGTGTCTTTCCATTTGATGGTTTCTTTCTCAAAGTAGACTCAAATGTGTCTTAAAGATTGTTGAATACATTTTATTTAATCAGTTTGTGCTAATCAGTTATTTTTTTAAAGGATTTTAAGTGAAAAGTTGAACAATTGAAATACTACTTCATTATTGTAGCTTTTGTGTCTGGGTTTTTGAAAGGGATGAAAAGTGAGCCCACTCTGTTGGGTGTTGTTTTGCCAGGTAGAAAACTGAAGGCTGGTGGGTGTACAGTGTGAGGGCGGACAGGCTTTTTCTGGGGCAGAAACGGTTTGCCAATCTTGGGATCAACCATACTTCATGGTCAGAATCTTGGTTACACTTTTTAAAAATACCGGGATACCAAGGATTTGTAGGGCAGTGACGCTACTTTGTACTGTAGTAGTGGGTACATATCATTAGACATTTATCTAAACCCATAAAATGTACAATATCAAAAGGGGAACCCTAATGTAAATTACAGATTTTGGATAATAGTGATATGTCACTGTAGATTCATCAGTTGTAACACTCTGTGGGGTTGTTGCTAATGGGGGGCTGTGCATGTGTGGAGGCAGCACACATCCGGGAAATTCTGTACTTTCTGTTCAATTTTGCTGAAAACCGAAAACTGCTCTAAAAATAGTCTAATAAGAAAATTTAAAAATATGGATGCCCAGGTGCCACCTTTGAAGATTCTGAATCATCTGGGCTTGAGCATTGGTGTAGCCAGAGTTAAGAACTGCTTTGAGGGGCTGGGATACCCTGTCTGCCTCTGTACTCCCTGGCAGAACATCTGTTCCCCAGGCCTAGGGCTCAGCAGCTCCTTCTGTGAGATATTAATATGGCTGGTGGGGAGGAACGTAGTAGACCCTACATTAAGACTGTAGGGAGTCTTATTAATTGTGTGTTTGGCTTCATTCATTGGCAGCTGTTTCCTAACTAATTGGTAGCTGAATTGTCTGGTTATAATTTGTTTTGAGCCATGCTTGATAAGTATTATCTACAATTATTTTACATTATATTTTTAAACCCTTATTATATTTTTCTCAGAATCCTACCAGTCTTCTTTGGTGAAAATACTTAAGTCCTATGCCTGGCATAAGTTGCCAGTATTGTTCTTATGTTTTATCAGTGACTTTGTGATTTAGAAATGCTCCAAATGTAAACACATACCACTTTATATATTCACGATGACTTTGCAATTTAAAGATTTGCTTAGACTCAAAAATTAAGCATCAGTATTTTTATAAGCAAGAACAAAATCTACAAGATTTAAAAATAATATATTTTACTTTGAAATTTTGAATAAACCAATCCATAAAGCTCAAGGACTTATCATCTCATTGGTGAGTCAGAAGAGAGACACTGGCCAAAACTAGTTGGGCTTCAAAAAAGTAGAATATGAAAGATTAATTTATTTATTCTACCACTGAAATAAACTCTAGAAGCAGAAGTCTAGCTGGATTTTGCACATGAGAAATTGTAGGTTATTAAGCAGCTATTTACTTAGAGCAAATGCAGATTAGAAAATTTTTCCACAGGCCGGGCGTGGTGGCGCACTCTTGTAATCCCAGTACTTTGGGAGGCGGAGACAGGAGGATCCGGGTTCGCGGTCAGCCTCTGCTCTCTCTCTCTCTCTCTCTCTCTCTCTCTCTCTCTCTCTCTTTCTACCTAATGAGGCCCTCCGCAACTTCGTGAGACCCGGTTTCAAAAATAAAGCATAAAAAAATAGGGCCGGGGGTGTAGTGCGGAGGTAGAATGCCCCTGCGTTCAATCCCTGGTACCGCAAAAAAAAAAAAAAGAAAATTTTTCCTCATATGCTGCAGTACTATTCCCTTAAAATTTCATTACCTAAGAAAGGCATCTGAGGGATGGCTGCTGGACCCTGTTTTATGAATGGCCGAGCAGCTGCCACATATGTAGAATGGGTAGGGGTGTTTATTATTTCTTTTTATTTTGTTTAAGCCAAATGTAAGTATAATAATTTCTTGTGTAAAATTTGTGTGTGGATATTCATATTTCATGTGGGTTTGAAGAGTGTGACTTGTTTCCTGGAATAGCCTCTTGTGCACTGTTCAGCAGTGAAGAGATAGAAGTCTTCCAGCTGGGTAATCTCTGGTCTAACATCTGATTTCTTGTCCTAAGAACTGCTGAAAAAACCTCTGGGTCTTAAGAAAGAAAGAAGACGACAACCACCTTAGAAATACAGGGTGTGGCTATGGATGAAAGCGTAGTAGGCTAATGTTTTGTCTTTTAAAACTAAACATTAGCATTTATTTTCATTGTTAAAGGCCATGTGATAGATTTTGTGGGTGACAGTTTTTTCATTTGTTAATAATGTTGGTAGCAGAATTTCAGTTGTGTGTTTTTGATCCTTTCCACACAGCATTAAGATGAAATGCATTTTTTCTATCTTGATTGAAATTACCTAGTTGCCTCTGAGATGAATTGTGTGTTCAATTAAGAATTGTGAAATATTGCAAAACCCAGCAGACTGGGGTGGAAGAACACTCCACCTGAACACTGCATTTAGACTGGGATGGACTTGAAAATTTGTGCCTATAGAATAGGGTCTTTTTATAGTGTGTAAGATAGGCAAATGCCTCTGTCCTCAAGGAGTGAATTCAAGTGTGTATGTGATTTTATGAAAGGTGAACTTGTATGCTTTTAGCTACACTAGGGTTTCCTTCAATAATTGCAGGGTACACTGGAGGGTACCCTTGCTCTGTTCTAGTCTAGTGGTTTTTGTTTGTTTGTCGAGTAACAGCTGTTGATTTTATTTCTAGCACCTAAAACTACACTGAATAGTATTTTATTGTCAACAATACTGAAAGTTCCCCCAATATTCTCTGATAATCCATTGAATATGTGAAATAGAGAAGTAGAGAAATAGAGATCTTTAATGAAGTGTGAGAAAATTTCTTCTTCTTTATAGTGATTTGTAAAAAACCTACATGTACACATAAGTCTTTTATTATCTATATCTGTATATATATACACGTATATACATACATATGTATATATACACAAAAGTTTTCCTGGTTAGTGAAAATTAAGTTTGAAAAACGATTTTCAATTATTCATTAAAGAAGAAAGATACTTGAATATGTGTGTGTGTGTGTATATAGAGCCATATGTTTTTCTTTTACATACATTTATATCTTCATATTTATCTTTTATATATACTGCTCACATCTATCTTTCTTTAGAAGTTGAAAAATGTTTTTCACATATAATTCTTATTAATGATCATGAAAACTTTATTGAAAAAAATCTCCTTTTGCTATAAATAACTCATTTGCTTCTGGAATGATGTTTTGAACACATGGGCAAAACCATGAGCCAGGGTTTCTTTTTGCTGGGGTTTGAATGAATGTTGCAGACAGAAGTGTGTTGACAGTGTACTCCGATTGGTAGAAAAAGAATTAATCTGATAAATTATGGCCTTAGACTATTTGAGACACTCTCTTTCCTCTTGTGTGTGGTTTTATTTGATTTCTTCCATCCCACCATAACAATATATCAGTTGTGTTTGCTCTGTGCATACCTCTTTCCTTGGCTTTTTATATTTGCATAGTGTAGTTTTAGAGCTAGTGCAAAATGCATAGCTCTTGGGTCGTAATGTATGGATTGCATTGTGCACTTCCCATCACCGGCTCCCCGGCACACAATAACTGCAGTGTGGAGGGACCTTCACGGAGACAGTGATGGTGTTTTATAAAACGCCAGTGGTGTGTGGCGTTCACTGCAATCTGCCTGGTAGGCAGTTGCACACATTCCTCCAAGTTGAGAGGCCTCCAGAAATGTCATATTTTGGCCTCAGTAATGAATGCCACAAATAACAGCACAGGCACGGGGGACTTTGCTCAGTGTCTCAGATTCCAGCATGCCTTTCTTTAGTTGGGTCTGTTGTACATTTCTTTGCCTTCTTTTCTTTTGAAAAGAAAATTCCCCAAATCATCTTGCTTTGAGACTCTCCTAAAAAAAAGATACCTGGAAAGTGGACCAAATGACCCCCTCCCCCACCCTGCTGCACACCCATTGATTTTTTTTTTAAATGCTGGTCAGTGGCATAAGTTGGGTTAGGGAGAGGCAGATGGGAAAAACAGATTGCTGAGTTTACTGGCTTTTTTTTTTTTTTTTTTTTTTTGCGGTACCGGGGATTGAACCCAGGGGCATTCTACCTCCGCACTAAATCCCCAGCCCCATTTTTTATACTTTATTTTGAAACCGGGTCTCACGAAGTTGCGGAGGGCCTCTCACTAGGTAGAGAGAGAGGTTTAGTGGCTTTTAATATAGAAAGCAAGATTTCTTTTTGAAATCTACATAGCAAGTTTTATTAAGAATTGTAGGTTTTTGTTTAATGAATTTAGCGCTATGTTATTAGAACAGAGAATGATGCAGTTTGTACTCTATAAAGGTTCTACTGTAAGAACAGATACAAAGCAAAGGCATGCTTCAGATAGCAAGAAGTAACAGTGAAACTGATGTCTCAGTAAAAGAACACATAGAGACCCTGAAAGCCCCACTGCCCATTCTGCATTAAGGTTCGGCATGGCCTGCTCTAAGGAGAAGGGGGGCTGCATTGGCTTTTCTGCTTATGTTATTTCTCTAGTTCCCAAAAAGTATTTGGAAATGCTCTAATTTACTAAGGAAGAGTTTATGTACAATGTAGAATTCTAAAAATAGAATGTAGGTGCATGGCTGGTGTTCTCCCAGCTAGCGTCTAGTTGGCAGTGTGTGTTTAGTTTAGTTCCTTAGATCTAGGAGATTGTATATGATTATTAGCAAGAAGGCCTGGATTCTAGACTCAACTCTGCCATCTTTTTGGCTGGTGTTGATGGCACAGAGCCATTCTGTCCAACAGATGTTTTTTCGACCCACTGGTGAGCTAATTATGCAATGAAGTGCTGTTGTAGGAGTCATTGAAGTAAGGCATGCTTAAAGAATTGAGTCTCCAAAAATAATAAATATCAAAGGAGTAGAATATAAGAGTGCCAGAGACATGAAATAAAGCTTTTTATTGCATTATTTATTTATTTTAATATCTGTTTTTATTATTGCATTTTACTTAGGGAGAATAATAGGTTTCATTATGGCATATTTGTATATGTATATAACACACTTTAGAAAATATAGTTCTTAAAGGAGAAAGATGAAATAGTGGGAGATTGGAATAGGTTTCACAAGAAAGAAGAATTTGGAGATTTATCTAGAAGTAGAGGTAGAATTTTGACACTCAGAAATGAGTCAAGGTAGAAAAAGAAAGTGAGGACGTGTCTTGGTAAGTGAGTGGTCCTCTCTTTCTGGGGCAGTTTCCTCAAATTGCTCTGAGAGCTAGTGAACCAGGTGTGTGCACTAGTATCTTTGGTACAAGTTGCAAACCACAATATTTGTGTATTTTACTTGGTTAACAAGTTAATAAGAGAAGATTGCCTTCCTGAAGAATTATAGTTAGTATAGAATACTAAATTTATGAATAGCACAATTAAAAAATTTAGTTCCTTGAAAGAAATTCAGAAAATTAGATGGAAAAATCATTTAAACTCTCTGTAATCTTAGTTTTCTCATCTGTGGAAAAGAAGGTTGGATTACATAACTGTGAAGCTTTTGAATCATATTTAACATCAATTATATTTAGAGCAGCTCACAAAAGGTCCCATGATCTCAGCAACCCTTCGACAAATCCATGAAATGTGTCAAGCATTTTATTAAGCACTTTAAATGCACTTCATTTAATTCTCCCCTCACCATCATGAGGTGGGCATTTTTATTTTATAGAGTGGAAACTGAGGCATAGAGAAGTTAAGTAACTTGCCTGTGGTCATTAAGAGGTAAGGGTGGTGGTCACACCCAGGGCACTGTGATTCTCCTTGCAGTCTTTCCTTCTATATCGTTAAGAATTAACAATTCTCATGAAAGGTGGTGACTACCAGAATCTGGGAGGGGATGAGGAACCATTTTACTTTGCATGGCCCCACATGCTTTTTTGTCCCACAAGTTGTTTTTTGGTTCCTCTCCCCAAAATGAGAATTATTGTGGAGTGTGTTGTGAACATTGTGAAGGCAAAAAATATTGTGAGCCTCTGGATGGTATAGCCACCAGAGCATACCCAAGCAAATTTGAGTGCAGATTAATACTACAAAATGTAATGACTTGGGGCATTAATATGTAGATTTTAATATGTGTCTCCTGATAATCTGAGATAATTTCTTTATATGATAAGAAGAAATATGCTACTTATTTTGCCTTTTTATATTAGCTTCCAAAACAGAACCATTTGAGGTTTCTTAGGAGTAACTTCTTTGGGTTTTCTGTTAGAATTCACTCTTTTTATACCATGGTTCATATTTTTTTCCATCTTATTCTGATGGCTTTTAAAAATTATTTTTTAAAACAGTGCCTGTCAAAACCTTTTGAGTGTTAATGAGTACAAATAATTAGTGAAAAAGAATGAATTAAGGGAAATGGATTTTATTTATCTTGCTCAGAATCCATTGGGTTTCCTTAATTTGAAGGCTTATAATAACTTATTACCCATTATGTCTTAGGATAGTGCCTCTCCCTTAATCTCTCTGTTTTCTCCTGGGACTCTGAGGAAGTATCTGTAGACCTCTTCATTCTATCTACCCTCTGTCTCTATGAAGTTTTTCATATTTTCCTTTTCTTTTTTGTTCTCTGTTGAATTCTGGGTAGTTTTTTGAGATCTATCTTCCAGTTCACTGGTTTTCTCTTTAGCTGTGTCATCTATTAGTATTATAATTTAGTTGTTGTTTTGATTTGTAGGTGTTACATTTCACTCTTTAAAAATATGCATTGCCTTAGTAATATTTTAAAGTACTTATTTCTTTAAACAGATAAAACATACTTACCTTGTGTTTTGTACTTGATGGTTGCATTATCTCTAAAGATCTCTGAAGATCTGATTCTGATACTATGTCTACTTTCAATAATGGTAGCTGGTTTCCTCGTGTGCTTTGTGAGTTTTGATTTTATTTATTGGTATACTGTCTATGGGGATTATTTGGTTCTGCCAGGCAGCAGGGCACATCTACTCTCGGGCTAGTTTAAACTGAATTCTCTTTTAGCATTTTTTAATCAAACAGATAATGTTAATACTAGTCTCCAAATCTGCCCGATAGTGGTAATTCTTTTTTCTTGGGGTGTGGTCTGTAGAATGGTAATTCTTCTGTAGACTAAATTAGTAAATATTGTAATAAAAAATGCAATGAACTCTTTAGCCAATTACTTTTGTGAGAGACATCAGAGACATCATGTTGAATGATGAGAAACAAAATTTTTCACTGCAGAACTTCTCAGGATATCTAATAAGCAAATAGGAGTCTTGATGCTTAGTAGTTGTATGCAGTAAACAGAATTTTCCTGTCACCACCCTTTTGGGGAATGGGGGTTGTATTTGCTTCTGTTGACGGCCTTCTTACTGTCTCTCTCTTTGCCTGTTTGCCCACACTCTGTGTGTGTGTGTGTGTGTGTGTGTGTGTGTGTGTGTGTGTGTGTGTGTGTGTTTATGCATCTCTATTGTATTTAAGTTCCCTGAGAGACAATGTGATTGTATCTGGTAATCCTTATCCCTAGAGTAAGGCATAGTCATTGGGAAAAGCTTTTGTATCAGGCTATCTCCCAGTCCACTGGTCAGTTTTCTTTGGACTAGTTGGACCAGGAACCTGGTTATGTCCAGAGTGATAGATAAATAAGGCTATTTTGTTTTGTTTTGCTTCCTGTTTATTTTCTATCTACGCCAGTTGAATATAAATTTCCTGAGGCCATGTATGTCTTATCCATCATTGTTTCCCTCTGTGTTAACATAGGAACTGACAAGTATTGGATGTTGGGTCCGTATATGTTAGTGTTTTAGCTTGGCAAGCCCCCACAGTCATCTGCTGGTGGGACAGTGTAACTAGCATGGCATGTTCATTGTGGATGGATGGCTTCCTTTTTTTTTTTCTTTTTTTAATCTTACTGTATCCTCCAGTGTCTTTTGAACAGAAGATAACTTTGTCAAGCTCTATAAACATCCAAAGCAAAGAGTAAATTCTCTTAATTATCTATATTCTCCACCTCAAAAAATAATTTCTTCCTTTAAGATTCTCTCGAGATGTCATATTCCTAAAGCTGTGTTTTTCTCCGTGTGCCATAGCGCTGTGCGCATACAGCTCTCAGCTTGTGCCTCACTGTTGCAGTTTTGTCTTGCCTGCCAGACTTTGAGTTCATGGAGGGTGGAGGTGCTGAACGGAAGCTTAAGTAATTAATATGTATGGTTAGGATCTCATCAAGCATTTAAAACATTTATTCTTGGAGAGGGAAGGGAAGAATAGTAGAGTAGCAGTCTGAGCATGTGGAAGATACTTGGATGTTTGTTAGATAGGGGCTAGAGAAAGACCAGATGGGATCAGAATTCAAGTGCGACTGAGGCACTTGGAAATGTCCTGTTTCATTGGGTTAATTTGATTCTCACGCTGAGCTGTGAGGTAGTTATTATCCCCATTTTACAGCTAAGGAGATTACATGGTTTCCCCATTGTCATACTTGTGACAGAAGATGCTCACAAAATGTTGAATGATGGAAGAATTGGGTCTGACCTCAGCCCCGTGCTGGTTACTGGAGTTCTACCCAGCTGACACCAACGATATAGTGTGGGGATGTGCTATATGGATATTTTCCTCTTCGTCTTTTAGGGGAATTCTATGAATTCTATTCAGGGGAGCATGTGTCTTGTCTGAACTTGCAGTTTGAGGGGTGTGTGCTTTTTTTTTTTTGTACTGGGATTAAACCCAGGGGCACTTTACCACTGAACTGTACCCCCAGCCTGATTTTATTTTTATTTTGAAACAGGGTCTTGCTAAATTGCTGAGGCTGGCCTTGAATCTGTGATCCTCCTGTCTCAGCCTCCTAAGTATCAGGATTACAGGCATGCACCACCACATCATGGGTGGGGGTGAGGCATCTTAATTGGAGAGTCACAGTTTGATTATGTTTTGCCACTGATTAGACAATGAGATTTTCTTCTCTGGCTGTCAAAATCTTTTGCATCTCTGTTGACAGCAGCTTCTTAAATTAAAAAGAAAAATCTATTTAAGGCAAAAGTATATTAGGGCCAGTTAGTTGATTTATTGTCCCAGTTCCATAATCTTGTATTTAAAAAATCTATCCTAAAGAATGAAGACCATATTGTTGTATAGAAAATTGTAAATAGGATCATAGCTTGTATTGAAAAAAATTATATTCTACAAATATCATGGAACAAAACTAAAAATCAGGCCTAAGTGCTGATGGAATAAATTATGTTACATTGACTTACAGGATCAAATAATTTTCCTAGGAGACGTATGCTTTGTAGATATGCCATGAGTCACTATTAGGTATCAAGGGAAGCACTTTGAACACATTTTTTTATACTGTTTTTAAGATTAGTACATGAACCTCTAGAATTTTGCTTTTTAGTCCTTAATATATTTATATAGAGTAGCAGAAAAGTTGAAGGCATTTGATCATGTTTTTATTTTAGAATTTATGCTTTGTGTGTGTGTGTGGAATGGGAAGACTAATGTGGAAAAGCTATCGTTTTTTACATTATTAAAACATTAGAAAACAAACATTTCATGTTAATTTATAGTAAACCATGTAACTGATGTCATGCCCTTAAGTTTATAGTACTCCTGGAATCTTTAGTGCTTGAAAAGTAAAGATTCTCTTTCTTTTTCTCCAGAAACGTGCTAAGGGACAAATGTTATTCGACAAAGTGTGTGAACACCTCAATCTCTTGGAGAAGGACTACTTTGGACTTTTATTTCAGGAAAATTCTGAGCAGAAAGTAAGTGATTTCAACTTTGTAGAAAATATTATATATTTTAACCAGTTTATCTCAGTATAGACTTTGGCTTTAGAATAATAGCATATATGCTTATTATGATATATTTTTATTCATGTAGACATTTGGTAAGTCTTTAAAAGCTATTTCATGTGGAAAAATCACCTATGGCTTTCTTGCTTTGAGTGTACTGTGTCTGTGTGCTTTTCATTTATACCATGAACAGACCGAACGGACCATCTTATCCTTGAGATGGAAAGAACTGATTTTAAAATTAGGTTAATTTTTAGCTCTTAAATTCCTAATGGAGTTGATCCACATAAAGAATCTGTGGGGGTAAAGTACTTTCAAAATACATTAAAGTAAAAGATTTTCATTGGTGGGAAAATTGAGGTTCTGGCATGGAGTAAGGACAACATAGACTTTCAAATATTGTATTATCTCAATCATTTTTTTCACCTGGATTTTGGTGTTAAGTATAGAGACTAGTCAAATCCACTCATATTTTCCACATACAGGTGTGTAGTCACCTGCATACAAGGTATTAAGCATTACTAAAAAGTAGGAGGAAGTACATTGCAAGAAATGTCAAGAGTACCCATGTGTACTTGTTTGAAAGCTCGAGAAAGAGTGTTTGCCTTGCTGAACATTGTATGGTGGCGGTGGGAGGGGAAAGTGCTTCTGCCCTGTTGTTGGGCTGCTGGGCACAAGAAAGGAGGTGGGGGCCAGATGGACTCAGGTGTAAGGTTTGACCAGCCAGTGATAGACTCTGGAGATCTGCCTGATTATCAGAAGTGTATCGAAATAGGTCCTGCTCCAGGAATTTTCCAGGACACTCAGCAAGAGCACCAGGGTGGTCTGGTGCTTAATGCTAATTCCAGGGAGTGGCAGGGCTTCTCGATTCATAAGTAAATTAGAGAGAGTAATATGAGCCAGTTCTGGCAGAACGAGAATTAACCTGCAGCCTTACCTGCAGCCTTACCGCTAAGTGAAGGGTTTTCCTCTCCACTTCTACTTCACTACTTCACTTTCTGAGTCTTGGGAGTTACTGTGGTTGAGAAAGATGCTGAGTATAGGAGTGAAGAATAGCAGTTGCACCCTACAGAGGAATCCGTTTTAGTCTGTTAGAATGTGGCTGTGGATGGAGTTACTGTGACCATTATGTCTGAGAAGGCCCAGAGCACTTGGTCACAGTGAAAGGGATTACTCTCCAAATATCTAACATTCAAATCCCAGTAAGTAGAACAGAAGAGTCTTAGAGGAACAGAAGTGTGGATTTTGTTATTGGCCTATGTGTTTTCATTGTTTGTATTTCTATGTCCCATTAAGGAAATATAGTATTCTAAGGGTGATAGTTATATATAAATTAAAAATTTTCAACTTGTATTGTCTTAAATCCTTGTTACCAAATTTGTAGTTTAATTCTATGTTTAGACTAAATTAAATTACATGCCTGCCTATTGAATAGTATATAAGTAAGTACTTTTATTAGAACTCTGTTTAGAATACTCTTCTTAGAAGTAATAACATACTTGACTAAATAAACTAGGCACTTTTTAAGGCCATAAATTATACGGTGTCCTTGATAATGTTACCAATCATGAGCTCTTCTGTTGGTCCTAGAGCTGCAAAAGAGGAAGTGGTGGGAATTTGCCTGTCTGCTTTTTTTTTTTTGAGATTACATATTGGTAGATTCAGAGAAGCACTTAATCTTTATAAAATAGGGAGACAGCTCAGTATGTTATAAAATATGCAGCTTAACATGCTCTGTTACTAGAAATAGGATATACTACATTAAGAAATCTGGTATTTGGGAGGCTGAGATAGGAGGATCCACGGGTTCTAGGACAGCCTCAGCAATGTAGCAACCTAGCGAGGCCCTGTTTCAAAATAAAAAACCAAAAGGGCTGGGGGTGTACCTTTTAGGTAGAATACCCCTGGGTTCAATCCCAAGTAACACACACGCACACACACCAAAAAAAAAAAGGAAAGAAAAAGAAAAAAGAAATCTGGTATTTCTGGAACACTAATTTGCATAAGAAGGAGTGGTATTTAGATAGGAGGATTCACTATTTTATAACTTGATAACTCCCAGTGTATGTGTCTAGTTCATATCTTTGTCTGTGTGTGTGTGTATGTGTGTGTGTGGGGATATTGTGGATTGAACCCAGGGGCTTTCTACCTGAGTTATACACCTTGCCCTTTTTATTGTTTGTCTTGAAACAGGGTCTTAATATGTTGCTGTGAGGCTGTCCTCGAACCTGTGATCCTCCTGTCTGAGCCTCCCAAATACTGGGATTTTAGGCATGTGCTCTAGTTCATAGCTTACACCTGAATCTCCACCCATACACTTAACTGCCTACCGGACACTACACTCAAGTGCTCACAAGCAAACTGGCCATCTTCCTGTTAAATATTATTTTCCTCTGACGAGTGGTTCTAGATTTCTCCTTCCTGCCTTCCATTGGTTACCCGTCAACAGGATCTCTTTTCTGCCTGCTAATATCCCTTTCCTGTTCTCTTTGTCCACAGATTTTGCTATAGTTTAGGTCTCTCACATCTCTATCTTTGACTAATTTATTAGCCTCCTAAATGGACTAACCACCCAGTTCTAGACTCCTATGGCTTACTCACCGACTTAGAACCATTTAACGGATACCATCTGTAGCCCCTTTACTGTAGTTTACAGAGCTTTTGGTCACATGACCTCAATCTATTTGAGCTCCATTTCTCAATAATCTCTCACACAGTGTATATTAAGTACATACCAAGTTTCTCTCTCCAAATGAGCCTGGCTGGTATATACCATATCTGCCTGTACATACTGTTCCTTAACATTTCCAATGTCCTTTCTCTCTTTCTCTTCCTTCCTTCCTTCCTTTCTGTCTCTGTCTGTCTGTCTCTCTATCTGTCTGTCTGTCTCTCTGTCTGTCTGTCTCTCTCTCTCTTTTATACTGGGGATTGATCCCAGGGACATTTTACTTCTGAGCTATACCCCCAACCATATTTTATTTTTTATTTTGAAACAGGGTCTCTCTACGTTGCTGAGGCTGGCCTTAAACCTATAATCCTCCTGTCTCAGCCTCCCAAGTACTGGGATTACAGGTGTACACCACGATGCCCTGGGGATATGCATCTTAATTCTATCTGAATGCCCACATTTTCCTAAAAACCACATTTAATCAAACCTTATTTGTGCATTGCCCTTTTTCCTCAGGATTGCATCTGAAAGTGGGATGGTGGAGTCTAAGGAAATGGAGAATTGTGTAGTGACAAGACCCAGGGTGTGGCTCTCGGAAGGGGATGACCCAAGTCAAGGGGGTTAACCCATTAAGTCCCATCATCCCAGATGGTGGATCACCTGTAAAAACTTAAACTGAGCGACAAATATACCACTTCTGGTAACTTTTGAAATAAATATTATGTTTTTAGAGTTCTATTCTTTTGAGAAAATAAGTGAATGATTAGAGCATTTGAAAATACATGTATTTCACATGAAATATACATAATATTTGTAAATATATATACATATAAAAACTCTAGATTATGATTTCCAGCCTATTTTAATATACCTTTGTCTATTTTGTTGAAATATTCACAGAACTAAAAACTTGGGACCTAGTGGCTTAAGGTCATTAAGCAGAGGATAAGTCTGGGTGGTTTATATTCTCATTGACAAAGATTCCAGTGCTAAGTAAGGAACTCAGACTTTCTTATTTTGTAGTTTCTCTTATTAAATATAAGATGAAAATGCCTATAATATTAGATGCATGCTGTGTACCGAGGCTTAATTTTTTTTATTTTTTTTGGTGTGGTACTGGGAGTTGAACCCAGGGGCATTCTACCTCTCAGCTATACCCGCAGACCTTTTTACTTTTTTAAGTTTGAAACAGGGTCTCACTAAGCTGCTGAGAGTCTCACTAAGTTGGTGAAGCTGGCCTCGAACCTGCGGTCCTCCCGTCTCAGCCTCCCAAGTACTAGGATTACAGGAGTGCACCACCACATCCAGCTACTTAGGCTTAATTTTAACTTAAGAACTTTGGAGGAATAAAGAGAGTGGGGTATCCTTCCCTAAGCTAATGACTTTTTAGGAAATGAATATATAACTATTGTTCAACTATAGTTAGCAGCGCACTTAATTATTCGTATATAATTAACTTGATTTCATAACCTTTGTATTGTGTAATTTTTTTACCCCTTTCTGCTTACATAGACAAAAATCCAGTCATTAAGATGTCTAGGCAAAAGAATGTTTATTCTTGCAATATAGATTTGTATGTTGTCCTATTTTTTTTTCCCCAGAAAATTTGTTACTACTATACTAACTTAATCAGTCCTGCTTTTTTTTTTTGAAATCCACCCAGTTTCAACAATCAGATACAGTGATGTAAGCTTCTTCTTCTTTTTTTTTTTTTTTGCGGTACCCAGGATTGAACGCAGTGGCGTTCTACCTCCGCGCTACGCCCCCGGCCCTATTTTTATACTTTTTATTTTGAGACCGGGTCTCACGAAGTTGCGGAGGGCCTCACTAAGTAGAGAGAGAGAGAGAGACAGGGAGAGAGACAGGGGGAGAGACAGGGAGGGAGAGAGAGAGAGAGAGAGAGAGAGAGAGCGCGCGAGCGCGAGCTGAGGCTGGCCGCGAACCTGGATCCTCCGGTCTCCGCCTCCCAAAGTACTGGGATTACAAGCGTGCACCACCACGCCCGGCTTGATGTAAGCTTCTTTATTTGTCTTTTCTTTTTTCCTTGCTGAGGATGTTAAGCGCACACTCCACCACTGAACTATACCGTCAGCCAGTTTATTTTTCATACTGAATACTACACATCTATACAGAAGTTTCAGATACTTATCCCAACCCATTGTAAAGTAAAGGTCAGGCAAAGCCACAAATACTTTATATGAAAATTTTCTATGGAGAGAAACATCTAAATATTCTTTTAGTTGGAAGCATTTTAATTCATTCTAAATATAAAAATGTGTCATTGTTAGTGTTAGAACTTTTAAATGCCTGTTGAAAACTGTAATGTAAACATTATTATGGAAAATGTTGTTAAAAATATGTGGAATCCAGCGATGTTATTCTTTTTTACAGAAATTCCAAGTCCATGTAGTTCTTGTATTTATGTCTAAGTGGAATCATCGTTAAGGGTTTTGGACTGTCTCTAAAGGGAAAAATACTGTCTTGGATTTTTGATGTTAATGTAGCTTGGCATTTGGCCCAGGCATTACAAAGTCATTTTGCTGCAAGCTATATTGAAATAGGCACTTGTTAGAAATGTAGTTGATAACCACATCTAACTTTATGTAAATTGAAACAGTTGTCTGATAGCCAGATGATTTCTCCTCCAAAATAGAACTAAAAACTCAAACTGTTTATACATATCAACTATTTTTTAAATAAAATTCTATATTCAATCCAGTTAAATCTTATAATCCCACATTCTCCCAGATATATGGTGAATGTTTTACTGTGAAATAAAAAGCCTGTAACTTTTCTCCCAACACCAGCATAATGATAGCGTTCTTTTAGACCTGATTTAGGCAAAGGTATATTAAAGAAGGAATCTGTTTCACTGCTATAAATTCCTATGGGAAAATTTTGCAGATTTAAGACAAAACTACCTTTATACTTTTAACATTTGGTAATATAGTGTGAGTTGAATTGAATTTGTTAATTTCTCTCACCTGGCCAAATTAGAGATCATAAAAACAAGTGAGGAAGGCATGGCTAGGCATTTAGGAAAACTTCTAACTCTGGGGTCTTTTTAGCCTGATGAGAGGTAGATGTTTTTTGGAGAAAGGAACTGATGTGTTTGTGTGTGTGTGTGTGTGTGTGTGTGTGTGTGTGTGTGTGAGGTACTAGGGATTGAACTCAGTGGCATTCTATCTCTGAGCTATTCCCCCAACCCTTTTTAATTTTTTTATTTTGAAACAGTGTCTTGCTTAGTTACTACTGGCCTCGAACTTGTGATCTTCCTGTCTCAGTCTCCCAAATACTGGGATTACAGGCATGTGCCACCACACCTGACTTTGGAGAAAGGAACTATAAACCCATTATTGTAATACTTGTTAAACCAGCAAGGCAGATTTTTTTCAGGACTGTCTTGATAGTTATAGGGGTCATTGCAGTGAGAAAAATTGGGCTCAACTCCTAATGTAAGGAAAAGTAGGAATTTATAATTAAGGAACAGGTGGGGGTTCAGTGAATACACAATTGCTAAAAGGAAACACCAGGAGATACTTAAGGAAATTCTGGCCAAATACCCTAACAGGATTCTTGCTGCAGGCAGGCCAGTTGATCTGACAATGCCTGGGGCTTGGTGGCAGTCAGATATTGTGGATGATCAGATATGAAAGTGGAGATTCTGGCTAAGCCAATTTATTGGCAGGATTACTGCTAAAATTGGAGGATGCATAGATAGACACAGGAATCCAAAAGTGAAGGCCTAGTTGGAAGGAGGATTTAGAGGGGTCTAATTTTATTCAAGGAGAGAATTTATCAGAACTAGATGATGGATTTTGGGAACTAATTTTTTTTTTTTTGCGGTACTGGTGGTGATTGAACCCAGGGGCATTTCACCTCTGAGCTACACCCCAGCCCTAGTTTTTATTCTTTTATTTTGAAACAGGGTCTCGCTAAGTTGTGGAGGGCCTCACTAAGTAGCTGAGGCTGGCTACGAACCCAGATCCTCCAGTCTCAGCCTCCCAAGTACTGGGAATATAAGTGTGCGCCACCACACCTGGCTTGGGAACAAATTTTGAATTGTCACCCAGGTCTAATGATAGGACCCTAGTCAGGACAGCTGCGTGTTCAGACACTGATAGGATGCTGCTGATGACTATGGCTGTATATCTCTGTCAGGTGTAAGTGGTTGACAAGTGGAATAAAAAGGTTGTGGGTCTTGGCATTCTTTGGTATAGGTGCTTAGTAAGATGGCAAACAATTTGAAGAAATACTTAAAATTGGGAGTGTAGTGTGGAAACTATGCCCTGCTAGGGCTTTCTGCAGGAAGCTGTCAACAATTAGAGTTCAGTGAAGGCTGGCTGTTTACTTGATAAGCCAGTTAGAAACTTAAAAATATCCTTACACTTGGCTTTCAGGAAAAGACAGGGATTTCTATATAAACAGAAATCTAGGGCTATAGTACTCAAAGGGTAGCCCAAGGACCATCAGTGTTGGCACAACTTAGAAGCTTGTTAGAAATGAAGAGTCCCAGCCTTCACCCAGACCTGCTGAATTAGACACTGCAGCTTTGACTAGGTCTGCAGGCGATTCATGTATTCCTTTTAAGTGTGAGAGCTCTGATGTGGGGTGGAGGGTACAGTGTTCTTTTAAAGGCAGCAGAGAGAATTATAGGAGTTTGAAATGTCACAGATGCCAAGGGAGTAAAGGGATCCTCATAGCCCCATGTTGATTATGATCCCAGAAGTGAGTAAATAACTCAGGCCACTTAGGCAAGGATTAGTTCATTACTGTTCTGGCGTGGCAAGTTGGACCATAGATTTTTGGAAGCATCCTATGAATATAAATATCATGATTAGTAATCAGGCTTTTATTTTTTTTAGATGTTTCTGTTGTTAGAGGATAATTAAGAATCGTCTTTAGTACTTTTTCTGAGAATCTACATTGAAAATGTTGTAGGGAAATGTCTGAAGACTTGGTTAGCCAAGATTGGTTCGCTCCCAGATTTGTAGAGGATAAAGGGTTGGATTAAGGAGTTTGTCTAATTAATTGAAAGACTTTAGAGTAAAAACACATATGTACTATTTGCTCTGCTGCTCAAATTAAAAAAAATTGTAACCTAAGGTAGGGTTTTTTAATCCTTTTTATTGTGCCATGGATTCCTTCAGTAGTCTGGTGAATTCTGTAGGGCCATTTCTCAGAACAGTGTTTTAAGGTATAATTATAATAGAGTACCCAGGACTACAAGGAAAGCTAGCCTCTAAATAAATAGCATTTCTCAAAATATTCATATAAGATTTGAATAAAGTAAAGGTAGTGTTTTAATTTACATATATTAATCCATTAGTGTTTAAAGTAATACTTCAAAATATTTATTAGCATAAATGATACTTAAAGATGTGCAGCTACTGTAATGTGATAGAAATATTTTTTATTTCTTCTGGTGACAAAGATATATACCTGATTATTAACCATATTTTTCTGCTATATTCATAATTGATGGTAATGTTAAATTTCATTTAGAAGTTGGTGAAAATAAAGATGTAACTTTTTTTTTCCTCCAACTTGAGTTAATCATCTCCTGATTTCATGCTTTAAGGTGATTTTAATACTGTTGATAGTCTAGCATCACATTTACTTTTAGTTCACTTCTGTTGGAAGCTTTTTAAAGGATTCCTTGTAATTTATTAATTTATGTATTATCTTCTGATGTTCATTCAGAAGATAAATGTTTCCTGAGTTCATACCTTGGGTGTGGAGTAGGGTAGGCAGGGGAAGGTGAGAAGAAGGTATTGAATTAAATGAGCGAAAATTCCTGCCTCTATTTATTTATTTATTTTTTTACTTGGAAATAGGGCCTCACTAAGTAGCTGAGGCCAGTCTCAGCCTCCCAAGTACGTGTGCACCACCACGCCTGGCTAAATTCCTGCCTTTAAGTAGTTGGATAAAATGTCTACCCATTTTATTTTTTAATGAACTGAAATAGATTTTATTGACATATGACATGGGTTTTAGCTCTTTCAAGCTTTGCATTGTTGTTTCTACCTAAAGTGGGAAAAGCTAAGAAAATGCCTGTATTGCCTAGTTATAAATTTCCTGGAGCTGTCACTGAAATACAGTGTTTCAGTCTCCTTCCCTGAAGAATGTTTTAGAATGTTCCAGTGTTTTAGGATGCTCTAGGTGGGCTATGGGTAAATCTATCTTTTGACACATTTGCCTGATGGATCTTGATCATCAGGCAAAATTTGGAAAGCTTAGCTAGATAGTACTATAATGTGCATAGAAGCACCTAGTCTAGTTAAACCAGTAACTATTTTCATGGGAAGGGATCATGTTATTTATGTCTTATCTCCATTTCCAAGAAGAGCCTTTACTACAATAGAGCAGTCTTGGAGAAGGGGATACATTACCAGACAGTTTTCTCTAAGGAAAAGAGGTTAGATTTTTATTTCATTTGGCCCATGAATATGGTAACTGTATTTTGTGAAGCCAAATCTGATTTGTTAATTTCTTGTGGCTAGGAATAGTCATATAAATATTCTTTAATATATGTAGCATATCACCTTTGGAAATGTAAAATGTGAGACAGGATTTATACCAAAAGGTGATAAACTAACTTTGGGGTTTTGAAAACCCTGATATATTAAAGATATTGGGTGGAGTCCTTTACATGCATATTTACTCTTTTCTTTTTTTATTGGCAGTACTGGGGATTGAACCCAAGGGCGTACTACCACTTAGCTACACCACCAGCCTTATTTTAATTTAATTTAATTTTTAAATTTTGAAACAGGGTCTCACTAAGTTGTTGAGGACGTCACTAGTTGCTGAGGACCTTGCTAGTTGCTGAAGCTGTCCTCGAAACTGCAGTCCTCCTGTCTTAGCCTCCCCAGTACTAAGATTACAGGTGTGAGCTACCACACACTGCTGCATATTTACTCTTCAGGAAACATTTGAAGGAATTATTGGTTGAAGGAGCTACCCTATCACATAAATGTTGTGCTCCCCATTTTGCCGTTGAGGAAATTGAGGCTAAAAGAAAAAGCCAAGGAGTGTGCCCAAATCAGAGTTGGTAGAAAGCCAGAGTTTGACTCCATGTGTTTCGAGTCTAAAGTCTATGTTTGTGGCTGTAGCAGCCAAAATATTTAAGTCTAAAACATGGTAATGATGCACCATCATGTACTGTGGGGTTGGTGGGGTGTGCATGTATGCATGGGCATGGGGCCCATCATTTAATTTAATTCTCTGATGTCATTTTCCGTGTGTGTGTGTGTGTGTGTGTGTGTGCGCGCACGCGCACGCCTGCTGCTTGGTCCACCTTGGCCTCCTCAGGTGTCAAGCCTAAGAAGTTAATTTTTATTATTTTATTTTATTTGTTAGAAAGCTGCTGTTTTGTTTTGTTTGTTTGTGGTACTGGGGATCGAACCCATGGGCATTCTACCTCCAAGCTATACCACCAGCTCTTTTTTTATTATTTATTTTGAAACAGAGTCTTGGTAAGTTGTTGAAGATCTTGTGAAGTTGCTTAGACTGGCCTCTATCCTCCTGTCTCAGCCTCCCAAGTACTGGGATTACAGATGTGTGCCACCATATCTGGCTTAGAAAGTTTGTCTACTGCTTTATTTGTATTGGTAACCCAGATATTGAAGTTGTAATCTTTATACAGTTATTAAATTATTTCTTAAATTGGTGAATTTATTATGCCAGGCAGGGAAATTGTACACCAAACATGATGAAAGTATTCAGAAATGACTGTTCAAGTAAAATAAATCTAAACCAGGCGTGGTGGCACACGCTTGTAATCCCAGTACTTGGGAGGCTGAGACATGAGGATCGAAGGTTTGTGGCCAGCCTCAGCTACTTAGTGAGGCCCTCCACAACTTAGTGAGACCCTGTTTCAAAATAAAGAATAAAAAATAGGGTTGGGTTGTAGCTCGGAGGTAGAGTGCCCCTGGGTTCAATCCCCAGTACCACACACACAAGAAAAAATAATGTAACTAGTAAAATAATGTAACTAGTGGTCATTTAAAATGACCATAGCATGGTGAGGAAAGAGGCAGCAATGGGCAGGTATCATTCAACAGGTATTAACTTAGTACTTACTGGTTGCCTAAAACTGCCAAGTACCCTGGGGAATAGGAATAAGATGGTTTCTCCCAGCTCTTGCAAAGATGTTTTCCGGGGAGAGGAAGACCTCCTTACTCCTTGGCAGGAATGGGGCCTCCAGCACGGAGGTGAGTGTGGTTAGGAGAGGGAAAACCAGGGAGGCGAGTGGAAGGGGTCACTCCTGCTGCTGTGTGTGGTCACATCAGGTAATGAAGCTGAAATGAAAGAAGCCATGCCAGCCTTTGATACATGCTGTCAGTGTTGTAGAAAGCGGCTTGAGGATGAGAGTCTAAATTTGGCTGGCTGACTTGTCAGTCATATTCCTGGATCTGTGGGGCCCTCCTGACTCACTGTGTGCTGCAGAAACTCAGGTGATTTCTATAAGGGGTTGGGGTTTTAAGTGAAAATAGAAGGTGCCAGATGGCTGGGACGTGGGGTTAAGTTCTTGGGGTTACAGAGGATGATGCTGTCTTTACCATCTTGGGACAGAGGGCTCTTTCTATCCCAACTCACACTTGATGAAACTCGAGATTTGGGAGGGTCTGTCTTTTAGACCTTCACTTCCCCCTCTACTCTTTTTTTTTTCTTCTTCTTCTCTGTGCTAATGGTCTGAGAGCATTCTTTCTCTTTTCTTTTCAACTTGGCATCAGTTGTCTTGGATTCAGTTTTCCTTGGTGTGGTTGTTACTTCCGCACACTGATCCCCTCTGCGCCTCTCCGAGCCCCAGTCCTGGCTGGGCTGGAAGCTGAATGATGTGTTTTTCTCATTCTTGCACACTCATCGTAGCTGGCCATTTGTGAGCCAGCTGTTGTGTTTGACAGCAGCTGTGGGGTACGGAAGCTGAGTGCCAGGCTCTTTTCTGAGGGAAGCATAAGGGCTGCTGGCTAACGTGGCACTGGGGTGCCATACAGGGTCCCACTGACCCTTCACATCAGCGGCCCATGCAGCTGGGACACCAGTGCTATGAAAGTAGACCCTGCTCTGGTGGTTCTTTGAGAGGTTTCAGTGTCATCAGTGGGAGAACAGAGCCAGGCACACCTTGGGTCTTTGGTGCCGCGAGTGCAGGCCATGAACAGTGTAGTGAAATCTGAGTAGGTCGATGCAGCCCTGCTTTCAAAGCCTGCTCCTGTTAAGGTCATGTTCTGTTATCCCATTTCAATATATTGTTAAGATAGTAATATTATTATTTCCAAAGTAACAGTAAGCATTTTGTTTGCTTTATATCTCTGAATAAAATTCTGTTAGAGCACAGCTGTTATAATGCATCATTTGGGATACTTGTTAGAATCACCAAACTTATTGTAAAGCCAATTTTTTTTTTTGAGGTACCGGGGATTGAATCCAGGGGCATCATTCTACCTCTGAGCTACACCCCCAGCCCTATTTTTTATTCTTTATTTTGAAACCAGGTCTCACTAAATTGCGGAGGGCCTCACAAAGTAGCTGAGGCTGGCCGCCAACCCGGATCCTCCGGTCTCAGCCTCCCAAGTAATGGGATTACAAGCGTGCGCCACCACGCCCAGGTAAAAGCCAATTATTTTAATTAGTTTATTATATCTAAGAAAATGTACTTGTTTTATATTAGTAAGGTGAACCAACTTTAATAGTAAGGTGAGAGAATATATAAACAAACATATCTATAAATTTTTGTAGGGATCTTTTTCTTATAGCTTTGTAAGATTTAATGACTTTAGGTGGTTTGAATTTGATGGTTCAAATTGTGTGTGTGTATGTGTGTGTTGTTTTGCTTTAAGGCATTCTAATGGTTTCTTTTTTTTTTGTGGTACTGGGGATTAAACGCAGTGGCGTTCTACCTCCGCACTACACCCCTGGCCCTATTTTTTTTATACTTTATTTTGAAACCAGGTCTCACGAAGTTGCGGAGGGCCTCGCTAGGTAGAAAGAGAGAGAGACAGAGCGCGAGCTGAGGCTGGCTGTGAACCTGGATCCTCCTGTCTCCGCCTCCCAAAGTACTGGGATTACAAGCGTGTGCCACCACACCCGGCTTCTAGTAGTTTCTTAGCATGTTTTTCTGTTAGTTTTCTCAAAGAGTAGAAATGAGGCCAGTTGTGGTGGTGCACGCTTGTAATCCCAGTACTTGGTAGCCCAGCAGGAGGATGGCAAGTTTGAGACCAGTTTCAGCACCTTAATGAGACTGTGATTCAAAATTTTAAAAAATGGCTGGGGGTATAGTCGCCGGGTTCAATCTCCAGCATCAAAAAAAAAAAAAAAAAGCAGAAATAAAGGGTGTTCCTTATGATTGTGTTTTCCAACTTGGAACAAGGTTTGAAAGAAAGACGGATGTTATCTTAAGACCAGGAAGGAAACTATCTCCAACCTGGCAGTACCTCTCCTTAGCCTGGTACAGTTGTGTGTGTGCGGGGGAGAGTGGAAGAGGAGGAGAATTTATTAGAAGTTATTTATTAGAAGTTATTAGAAAATTTGTTAGAAGTTATTGTTGGCTTTAGAAGTTGAGATGATTGTGTCTGATTGGGGAGTATACAACTTCAGCTAACAGCTTCTAGTTCACATTTTATCTTTCATGACTAGCAACCAACTATGAAGAACTCTCATTTCAGTGTCCATAGGGGGACTATTTGCTAGCAGTCCCATAGAATATTATATGTAGATATATTGTATCTCATCATTTGAATAAATGATTTCAGACCCAAGACACACATACACACAGACACACTGAAAAACAAATCAATACTTAACCTAGTGGAATCCCAATAGGTGAAAGTTGCTTTGAATTAGATTTTATTAAGATGTATTTATACTTAAGTTGTAAACTGTAAACTGTTCCATTTTGATTTCTGGGCTATTTCTTATGGGTAATTAACCTTTTTTCCCCTCCTCCTGCAGAACTGGCTAGATCCTGCAAAAGAAATAAAGAGACAACTGCGAAGTGAGTATTTAAATAATCACACTTTGAAGTTATTAAGTTAATCTTTACATCTGTTTTCATCTTGAATAATATTTGTAGGAATACAGACTATAAGATAGTAATAGAATGATCGGTCCAGTGTTGCATTTGCACGATCTCAGAAGTCAATAATACTCACAATGTATTTATAGAATTGTGACTGTTTATTTTGTACATGGCTTAAGGACTCCTCCCTTTCAGGAGGCTGTAGATGCACATTCCTACATATTCCTCACACTGTCTACCATTATGAAGTAGTATCTCACCTTACCCCCCCTATGGGGGGCAAGAATGAGAAGCTGTTTTTCTGTAAATTTTACATTTTATGTGAGAATGTTTATTCTAGGTAGACCTAATAACATTCTTGCTTTGTCCACTTTATTTTGGAATTGTGAAGTTTAATTGAAAAGCATGTTCTCTTCATAGACTACTGGGATGAGGACTCCAGGGGTGAAAGGCCATTGAACAGGCTTTCTAGTTCTCTGATATCATTGCCTTCTCTGCTTCCCAAATGCTCCCCAGGCCAAAGCAACTGCACGTGCTCTCTGAGTTGGGTTTGTAGTTTGTCCTGCTTGCTCCTTTCTTCCCACTTCCCCGTTTGTTCTCACGTAGAATCCCAAAGTGACTTTGTGTCGCACTCTCCCAGCCCCAGCTCCCCCCAGGCTGTGCCTCTGCAGATTGCCTTGCCTGTGATAGCGGTGCCAAGAAATGTCACCACCACGGAGAATTCTCTGAGGGGGATGTGGATACTTAATTTACCATATGGTTTGTGAGTGACTGAGCAGAGAAGGTAGGGAGCCATGAGCAGCTGGAATTTTTAGATTGGAGAACAAAATATAAATGGAGGTAAATTCCTAACAGCCCTTCTATGACTGTAGGCCCCAGAGCTGTCCAGCGAGAAGCCTTTTTTTTTTTTTTTAGAACTAACCTGCCAAGTGCCCTGTACTGTTGATTGCATCTCCCTACTTACTAGTTCACATGTCTGAATGTTGGAACCATCTGTGCTTTCCTTTTCGTCCTTTCCATCTACCTTCTGACTCCCATTTTAGGGTCTCCACATAAGTTTTCTTTCTTCAGTTATTAATCTCATTCTTCCTATCATTTCTTTCCTTCTCTATTCTTTTTTTTTTATTTTGAGCATATGCCTTATCTTTCCCATTTCCCTATTGTATAACCCTCCCCTCCCCCTTTTAATGTCTTTGATTAGACGGACCAACCTTCCTGACTTGCCCAGAACTACGAGACTTCACAGGACATGGGACTCTCAGTGCTCAAGCTGGAACAGTCCCAGGCAATCTGGCATGGTTGGCCACCCTATTGACTGTTGTTCCTGGCTTTCTAACACTCATTCCAGCCCCCCTTCCTCCCTTTCTCTCCTTTTTCATGTGTTATCTTGGTGTTTCATCCATTTATATTTGTTTCTGATGGAAAGGTAGGAAGGCAAGTTGATGTATATACGTTATGCTGACATTGTGGATGAAACTGTACCAGAAAACTTGGAACTTTTTGGTGGTTCTGCAGTTGTTGTATGCTCTTTAAAGTACATGAGATCAGGAAGGTACCAATGCTTGGTTCCTATGCTTTCTCAGAAACCAGAACAGCCAGCTGACCCAAACAGAGAGAGAGAAACATAATTAATATTCAATTGAGTTGTTTCCTATGGTTTTGTTTTGGCTCTTGTTTGGTTATGTGTGTGTGCCACTCATTTCAGCTTCCTGGATGTTTCCTGTCGGGAATGTCCTTTTGGAAGAAAACTTAAAAAAGTTTCAAAACTTTTAGGAGAAAAACTTTCCAAAAAAGTGGTTGGAAAACTTTTGGAAGGCAAGACTCGTGCTGATTATGAATCACGTTCCTATGTTTTGATTATTTGTGAAGTTTTTTTAAGAGTTATTTTAGGACTTTTGCCCTTGTGGTTTGGTAAGAGGAGTAGCAGTAACAAATAGATTCTGGCTTTTTTAAACTGTTGGAGCCAATTCTTTAAATGCCATCCTGTACTGTCTCCATTAAGAAGCAGGCTTAGAAAATGAAGTTTTAGCGATTGTATTTACCTCTTTCTGCTTGTGTTAAGGTGGACTCTTCTGTCAACTTGTTCTGTGCTAGCCCAGTCTCTGCTATGATTTTATTGCTACTTTACAGTTAATAGGCAATGGGCAAAGATAAATGTTAATCTTTTGAGTTACTTATGGCAATCAACAAACCTAATGGTTCCCATTTAAAATTTGCCTTAAAAATCTTTATTTTCTCAAAGACACGCAGATAAAACTGTGTATCTAAGGCTTGCATGTGATTAATATGTAAGCAATGCATAGCTAGTTGGATTGTTTTATATATAGCTGGGTAATGTTAGAATAATGGATAATTGAATTATAGTTTTAACATGAAAATAGCTGATAGTAAATTTTAAGTGTTCTTACCACAAAATGTGATAAGTATGTACGTTTGTACCTATTATTTAACTTGATTTAGCCATTCCACAATGTATATCTATCTCAGACATGTTATACACCATAAATATATACAATTTTGTCAGTTAAAAATAGTTTGGCATTCTTGGTTTTGGAAATATATACTAAAATATATTAAGTTCTAGTAGAAACGTATGCCTGTAGTCTTATCCAGGCAAGCATGTGTTAGTGTTAATACCTAGAAAACAAATAAACAAGGGGCCATTAAGAAATGATAATCCTGTGATGAGTTTGCTTGATTACGGATTAGCAGTCACCTCGAATAAGTGCATGTGCGTACACAATGCGTACCTATTTGACACAGCAGCTCAGTGCTGCAGGCCAAGAATGACGTATTTCTCCATATTTATGAAGATCCTACATCCAGTTATTATGATCTGAATGTGTAAGGCAGAACTGAAATCTGTTTCTTGAGTTAGCAGGATTGACTTTTAGTAGAATACCAATGTATTGAGCCAATATCCAGCAAAACTACATATGTGTACATAGTAGCCATCCAATAAAGAACTGTTGACTTTTGAGTGAGAGAAAAAGTAGTGTGCTAATGGTGACAAAGAGAACAAAAGGGCACACTGAGGAAGAGAATGGGATTCAAGAAAGTGTCATGTCCATAAATTAAAGATCCTGTGAAGCCTTCAGATACATGTAGAATGCAATAACTTAAACACACAGAGACAGCTTCTTGTTTTTATTTAAAAATACTGTGAACTTTGAACAGAACTCTAAATTTAGGATAGTGGAATTATGTGGGTTCTTTTAGGAAAATAATGTCTGCCTTCACCCTCCCCCTTTTTTCTCTTAAATCAACCAAAACACAATATAGCAAAACATTAATGTTAATGTACAACTAGCAGTATTTTAAATTATAATGTCATTTATGACAAGGATGTTCAACATTCTTCACGGCATGATGCAATAATAAAATGAATGTTATATACAAGTATACACTTATACCTATTCTATAAAATCTGGGTAATGATTTTATTGTCTTAAAGCATTTCAAAGTTTTACCACTTTTGCGAGATCTCTTTGAATACTTCCTTCAAAAATAGCCCATTAATCATTTCCTGAATAGCTGTTGTGATCACTTGATCATTCTTCTTCTTCCCCAGCAATGTAGAAATGCTAGATTTTTTCGAAGAGCGGATAGTATTTAGCAAATGGAGATCCCGTGCTTAAAGCAAATCTTATCTCAGAACCATTATATGGAGGTTATATTAAGTTTTCTGTGTGATAGGACACCGGACAAAACATTTGTTGATGTACTAGTAAATATTTATGGGAAAGTGAACCTATTATTCCTTAATGGTTTATTTATGCAATTAATTTCTATTTTATTTTTCACTTCAGATTTATTCTATAAATTATATTAACTTCCTCTACATAAAAAAATTCTGCCAACTGATGTATAGTGGGATAAATCTGTACAATATCAAAAAAGTAATCATTTTTTGTTTGAGTAAATGACCATGTTATTTAATAATTACAGATCTTCCCTGGCTGTTCACTTTTAATGTGAAGTTTTATCCTCCTGATCCTTCTCAACTGACTGAAGATATCACCAGGTACTATTTCTACTTGCATATTAAAATCAATCTTTACTTACAGCTCTCATTTATTTCTGTGCCCTGGAAGCAGGGGGGTAATTTCAGAATTGAAATCAAAGCAGTTTTTTTTTATTTTAATAAGTTAAGTTTTAGAAGCTTTCTTGGAAATGGGTCTTTTCCCAAATAGTTTGGAGTGTTGCCAATTTCAAAAATTTTATTTAGTTTTCTTTAGTTTCTCCCTGTATGTTTGAGTAGTAAAATATTTTTAAATGATATCACTAGCAACTTTGTTAAACTTTTAAAAAGGTACTTATATTTAGTGTTTCAGATTTTAATACTGATTTGAGTTTTTATTGTATAAGCCATGTGTGCCTGTGTATAATCTCATAAAGATGACAAAGGTAAAATAATTTGAATTAAAAAAAAAACTGGTAATTTTGGTGTCTTCCTACCTCTCCACTTACCTGCCACAGATAAAACCCCATAAAACTAGCAGGGTAAGCTCAGTGTGTGCATGCTTGTAGATCCCAGTACTTGGGAGACTGAGACAGGAGGATTGCAGGTTTGCGGATAGCCTCAAACTTAGCAAGACCCTGTTTCAAAATAAAAAATAAAATAGGACTGGGGAGTGTAGCTCAGAGGTAGAGTCCTCTGGGTTCAATCCCCAGTACTACAAAACAAAACAAAACAAAACAAAACAAAACAAGGTAGACTTTATATGTAGAGTCAGTAGCTCTTTCATTTGCATCTCCTCTGAGATTAGGTGGACTATAAGAACATATACTTACATTGAAAGTAAAGGATCCGGTTAAGAAGCAAGAGAGCATTCATGCTCCTGAGAGTGACTGGGAATTTGAGTGGTAACCAAGCAGCACTGTGTATCAGCAAGTACCTTGACATACTTAGCCTTGTTAGACTGGGTACATGATAGAGTTTCTTAGCTTTGTTAAGAATAAATGTAAAGGGTGATTTATATATACTTTTGAAATGCTATATACATGACCAAGGAAAATCGTGTGTATACTTTCAGAAAACAAGAAGGTTTTAGTGAGAGACTGCTTCCTCTGGGTCCTGTGCCTTTGTTATTTTCTGTTTGATCAGTTTCATTTTTGTATATAAAGTCGTGTAGGTACTTAAAAATGTGGGTAATATCCATGTGAGGTAGGAATGATGGGAGTTTCTTTCCAAGACTGGAAAAATAGCAGGCCTTTTTCTTTCTCTACTGCTTATTGCTGAGTAGGAATGTACTACTGTACTAATTAATTACTACTGATTTACTAAGTAAGCTCAGACTGAATTAGCTTCAGCTAGTAAACAGTAAATAGTAGCTTTCATAACAGCAGTGAGCTGCCTGGAGCACTGACCCTGATGGTTGGCGTGTGTAGGTACAGAGCTTCACTGCAGACGTGCCTTTGAAGAACGCATGTATTGGAGCTTTGTGCCCCCTTCCATTGCCCTCTTTGTACATATGCTTCTCCTTGCAATAATTTGTTTGGGGGACAATAACCCTTTGCTGGTTGCAGCTTTATTGCATCAGTAAGTGGTTTTCCATATAAATTGGGCTTGAACAGTCTCCCTGTCTGTGGTGGGAGCTAATAACTAAAGGCCTCACCGGTACAGCCTGAGACCAGCCACCTGCCTGTACTTGGGGGCTGGCAGCCTAAACGTGATTGAAGTCTTCACTGGGGCTTGGATGAACATTTAGAAGATAGGGTTTGCTTTGGCGGAGGCCAAGAACACTATTCAGAATAATGTCTACAGAATGCTTTTTCATGCTGTGTGGAAAAAAATGGAGCTGGAAGTTCAGGAAGCTCTTGCTAGTTTTTGTTTGAAGTTTTTAGGACTTAGGCTTTGAAAACAGAGGAAAGGACCAATGTGAGAAGTAGCAACAATAATATAAAGGAAGCAACAGGATGGGCTCTTATCTTCAGATTCTCTCTCTCTCTCTCTTTTTTTTTTTTTTTGCAGTACTGTGGATTGAATTTAGGGGCATTCTATCTCTGAGCTACACCCCCAGCTCTATTTTTTTTTATTCTTCTTTATTTTGAAACAGGGTCTCACTAAGTTGCATAGGGCCTCACTAAGTAGCTGAGGCTGGCTGCGAACCCTGGATCCCCCTGTCTCAGCCTCCCAAGTACTGGGATTACAAGTGTGCGCCACCACACGCAGCTCGTCTTTCTGTTCAGGTTCTCAAAGGCCATACAGTGTGGAGAACTAGCACTATTAATAATTTAGAACTTGATAATCTGGAACCATGGTTTAAAATGTAGTTTTCTAAAGTAGGTCCAGCTGTGCTCATGTCATTCTAGGGATCAAGCAAACATAATCTTTTTTTAAAAAGAGAGCCCTTGCAATATATAAAAATATTGAGACCCTGTTTCATAATAAAAAAATAAATAAAATAGGTCTGGGGGTGTAGCTCGGAGGTAGAACACCCCTGGATTCAATCTCCAGTATCAAGAAAAGAAGAAATTAGTATGAAAAGGGTAGAAATAGTCAAGAGTGGATAACCTTAGCTTTTCTTGCAAATAATTAAGATTGCAGTGGTTTTTTATATTTCATTAATCTTTACAACTTTTGAGAGGCTTGCTAATTTTTATTACAGTTTTAAAGACAAGGAGGCAGTTTAAGTGGCTGAAGTTTTTACTTCATTCACCAAACTCTTTATTGTAATAGCAATCATAGACTAAATATTACCAGGCAGCAGTTCAGAATTTCCATTTTCTTTTTTTTTTCTTTATTTGTTATTGTTGCTGGGAATTTAATCCAGGGACATTCTACCTCCAAGATATATTCCCAGCCTTATTTTATTTTTCCTTGGAAAAAAGTGACTCACTAAGTTGCTGAGAACCCCTCTAAATTGCTGAGGCTGGCTTTGAACCTGGGATCTTACTGTCTCAGCCTCTCAAGTATTGGGACTATAGGTGTGTGCCACCATACCCAGCTCTTTCCATTCCATTTTCTTTAAATTTTTTTTTTTTTTTTTGGTACTGAGGATTGAATCCAGAGGCATTCTACCTCCGAGCTACACACCTATCCTATTTTATTTTTATTTTGAAACCGGAATCTCACTAGGTTGATAAGAGTCTCACTACTGCTGAGGCTGTCTTCGAACCTGTGATCTTCTTGTCTCAGCCTCCCAAGTGCTGGGATTACAGGTGTGCGCCACCGCACCCAGCCATCTTTCCATTTTCATAATTAGCCTTCTGGACTTAGTTTCTATAAAGAAGCTAAAGTTTAGAAGTCCAGGGAGCAAAGTGAGGCTCTTTTTTTAGAGAAGATGGTTTTCGCTATGGATATGAAAAGTGCCTATAATGTATATTTGTTTTTAAAGGAATATTAGAACTTAAGGGATTA
The DNA here is from genome assembly GCA_004027185.1 of Glis glis. Classification (NCBI taxonomy): domain Eukaryota; kingdom Metazoa; phylum Chordata; class Mammalia; order Rodentia; family Gliridae; genus Glis; species Glis glis. Next base: position 74,478 of record PVJS01002732.1, read on the forward strand.
TGTGTGCTATGGTGTTAACTGATTGTTCTCTCTTGACCCTTTTCCACACAGATACTTCTTGTGCCTTCAGCTCCGACAGGACATTGCCTCTGGCCGCCTGCCCTGCTCCTTTGTGACACATGCCCTCCTGGGATCCTACACACTGCAGGCGGAACTTGGTGACTATGACCCAGAAGAACATGGCAGTATTGACCTCAGTGACTTCCAGTTTGCCCCCACACAGACCAAGGAGCTGGAAGAGAAGGTGGCGGAGCTGCATAAAACCCACAGGTCTGCTGACTTGCTTGTTCTAGGGAGAATGGCAGTGGTCGATTTAAGTCGTTTGTAACATTTGAGCACAGTTGCTGGGATTATCCAGTTTTTCCTTTTATAGCTTAACCTGGCGTGGATCAAGACAACCTGCAGCCCTTGAGAACTCCTTTTGTTGTTTAAGACACTATAATATGAGGAGTAATGTTCATGAAACTAAATGCCTTCATTTATTGGAAAAATGTACCTTCCCATCTGATATTTTCCTCTCTGTACCCCCAGTCCCATCCCTTTAACACATACACAGGAATCAAACATACCCACAGGCTTGCTTGGCATTCACTTTACATTTCTTCTGCCTTTTAGTTGTTTTTATTACTACAGTTGATAAGAAAGCCTGGGAGATAATGAGGCCTTGGGATTTGAGTTAGAAATGTGGGTGGTGATGGATCTAGAAATACTAACTGAAATCTACAGGTGGTTCCACCAGCCACAGAAGACGCTTGTTTGCTTTAGGTTAGGATTACTTGAATTAATACCATATATACTCTGAGTAATTTTGTTTATGTGTGAAGTGGATATTTTATAGGAGGTTTTTGTAACTCGTGTTATAAAATTATAATTTGTTCTATATTGTAAAACTAGTTTTATAAAATATTGACTAAAATGATTTGAAAGGAACTTGCAGAGATTCAGAAGTTGAAGTGGACCACCCTAATTGACTTTTCCTTAAAAACATATAAATGCAGTATTTGATGCTAAATATTCTTATTAATGTTATTTAAATTCTGTCCAACACATATTTATTCTATAATTCTAATTTGAAATGTCAGGTGCTGAAATACCATGGGGACAATGAAGACTGATGGGACATAGCCCTAGAAGCTTAAAATTTGTTTAGTTGGGGACATAGATTGGAATGGAAATAATTTTAGTATGGAAATATATACTAAATATGTTACCATCATAGGTGTAAAATCAAATACAAGTAATTTTCATCTTTATTATAATCAATCCTAGCAAAATAAAATTAAGGAATAAGAATTTATTTCAGAAAGATAAAATCACAATTTTTTTATTCTCAGTTAACTGATGTTGTATCTATTATTGTTGGAGCTTTTTTCCTCAATGGAAATAGTCAAAAGCAACTTCTTTAAGGTACAAAGGGTGAGGGTGGAGATATGCCTCCTTGCAATGAGCAGGTTAAATGAGAGGATTTTAAGAGGAAATGCTAGAGGTCCCAAGTTGAGTCTTCTTACCTGTTTCCACTATTCTGTAAACTTAGCTGGGTTATTCCCTCTAACCAGACTGTCCAAGATCACACACTCCTTCCTTCATTTTGAGTACATTTGCTTTGCACCCACCAATGAGATAATAGTGTATCTTTTGATTTTCAGGGGCTTATCTCCAGCACAAGCTGATTCTCAGTTCCTAGAAAATGCAAAGAGGCTTTCCATGTACGGCGTTGACCTACATCATGCCAAGGTACTGCAAATGCATTGGGAAGTAGCATCACTCCAGGGTTTTGACTAACCTTTGAAAGCCTCCAGTTTTAGAATGTCCTCTCTAACTCATTTTGGAAAGGCCATTGGCTGTCACTGGAAGGTCTTTGTAATATTTCCTTGGTGACTGACTGTGAAGTTCATTGTTATGGGAGGGGTCCTTTGCTCTCCCCTCCTTCTTCTTTTCCCAGTTGTTTTAATTAGTTCCCTTTCATAGGGATTTAAGGTAAGACTGAGTCTGTCAGCCTTTTGTTCCCTGTATCCTCTTATCCTCGTTTATTCTGTGTCCTAGCTTCTGCTAGACCAAGTGCTGCCACTATAACAGTTCTCTCTCTCACCTCTGTCTTGGGAGAAAAGAGCAGGTCTTAGTAAGCACAGATATGACTACTTTCCAAAAAGCTTTTGGGTTGTGAAGGAGGTCCCCCCCCCCCCGGCTGGAGACCTTCCCTGTAGGTCTGTTTTGGAGTTTATGAAGAGTAAAGTAGCCTGGCCCCAGCAGGTGATGAAGCACCTTCAGTCTAACTTGAATGGACCGTGGAAAATGCCTAGTAGGAGGAGGTGGTGTTGGTTTGTGAGGGTGCTGAACACAAACATCACCTACTTCATGGTTCTAGCTCGGACATTGACAGTGGTGAGGACTGAGGAGGAGCAGGAGAGGCAAGGTGAAAGACAGCTTTGGTTTTATAAGGTATAGCCAGAGTCAGAATACTGACAGAATGAACAGTTACCCATTTTTAAAAGACCCTGCCAATCCCTAGACAGGGTTTAGGAAGATCAGATTATATGATTTGAGGAATCTTGAGGAAAGCCGCCTGCTCAAAGAGAACGTCCCTCCTGAGGCTCAGATTCAGAATTCTTGCTTTTGTGTTATTGATCATACTAAATATTTACAAAGCACTTTTTTGTCCTCAGTGGTTTCCTTTATTTTAAAGATATTTTTATTATTGCAAAAGTAATATATGTTCGTCATAGAAAAAAAGGCAAACAAGAAAATAAAAATTATGTAAATCTCTTTATGCAGAAATAAACTATTTTGATACATTTTCTTTTTTTTAACCTCTGAACAGTTAAATTCTCATGCTTTTTAAAAATGGGATCATACTTTGAGCATTATTTTTGTTAGTTTTTTTTTTACTCGTATGTTTTTATTTGCATGAAACTTTTTTAATGTCAATAAATAGTCTCTCTGGCAGCATCATTTTAAATTATTAGGTACTATGTGCTTTTAATTTTAAAACGTACTTTCACATATACCTTCTCATTTAAAAATTGAATGTATTTATTTTATAACTACATAACACAGAGTGAAGAGAATGACTTGCTAAAAGTCACATATTGTTAAGCAGTCCTCTTTACCTCGTATCATCTGTTAAATCCTACTAGGAGATGAAATTGATATTGAGTGTTTTTCAGCTCTTTTCTGTATGGTGAGGACAGGCTGGGAATTAGCCAAGAAATAAGAATAAGGGAGGGAGCAAAGAACAGGTTTGGGACCAAAGAAACCCCCCATCCCCAGCACATCTTTGCTCTTTTAAAGCATGTCACTCTTAAAACCAACCTTCCCCTCCCTCCCTCCCTCCCTTGCTGAGGATTGCACATGTCCTCGCACATACTGGGCAAGCACTGTACACTGAGCTACACCCCTAGCCCTTGCTATATGTAATTCTTGCATCTCCTTTCTTTGTGGATCACTAGTTAGAAGCCAATTCTTAGATGGCAGTACTTCAAGACTTTAGTGTTCTTATTTTTCAATGTTGTATCTTTTTTTTTGCGGTACTGGGGATTGAACACAGGGGCATTTTACCTCCAGGCTACACCCCCAATCCTATTTTTTTATTCCTTATTTTGAAACAGGGTCTCGCTAAGTTGCAGAGAGCCTCACTAAGTAGCTGAGGCTGGCCGCGAACCCGGATCCTCCGATCTCAGCCTTCCAAGTACTGGGATTACAAGCATGCGCCACCACGCCCGGCTTCAATGTTGTGTCTTAAAAGAGTAAAAAGTTATAGGCTCCGTTATAAGTATGATGCAAGTTCTTACTGTGTAGCTAGGAGCAGAACACTGTAAAAAAATCCGAAGTGCCACTTATTTATTCTATTTATCATCTGATAGACTCATTTGATAATATGTGATAAGCAAGATAATTGTGGCTCATGGAAAAGAATAACAATTGACAATTGAAAAAAACTTTTCATGTAGTTTAAAGTTTTGTGCTTCTATAAGATATTTTTTTATTAGCTTGAGACCTTGAGATCAGATTTTTTTTCCTCCCTTTTTTATTTGAAGATTTCTTAGTGGCACTCTCAAGTTAGGACAAGTTGAAGAGTGTTGACTGGTAGACTAAAAGGATTCTTGACAAAGTGGCATGGAAATCACAAGAGTGGTGTTAGACCCCCTGGCTGGCAATAGCAGCTTACACTCTCTCTCTCTCTCTCTCTCTCTCTCTCTTTCTCCCCCCCCCCCCCAGCTCGCTTGCTTTTTCTTTTTGGGGGTGGGGAGTTGTGGTGCTGAAGATTTAACCCAGAGCCTTGCATGTGCTAGGCAGGCACTCTAATGAGCCACACCCCAGCTCAACAGCAGTCATCTTAACCCTCTAGGTCTGAAGAGGGCAGAGAGAGTGGTTGCCAGAACCCAGGAGAGGTCCATCTGAAGATAGCTGTGTTGAGGGGAGTTGTCAGAGGGACAGAGCCAGCTTGATGTGACCACACAGGGAGAGAATCTGAATACATGGTCTCTCTGGCCTTGTGCAAGAACTCTCCATATGCTGAATGTGCTGGGAATCCTGAGGCGAGGGTCCCCCCGGGATCTGTGAGGGGCAGTTTCCTGAAAGGGCGGTGAGCAAGGCAGAGAAGGGGCTCCTTTTCATTCAGTCATTTTTCTGACTGTTGCTGAGTGGCGTAGCCCAGACGTGAGGATCTAGGCTTGCTTTTTCCCCTTTCACTTCATATCCTTTATCTCTAATTTCTACCCACACAAATACCGGTAATTCTAAAACAGGCGGAGTAACCAAAAAAAGACCCATTTTACTTGAATCCGGATGGGTTTATTTGTAAGTCAGATAAAATAGCTTCCTTGTCCAGTCTAAAGATAAGTTCAGACTAGAGGTGGCTTTGTTGAGTGTTTCAAATGAGGATTGCCTGCCTGGTTGTGGTGAGAACATGCTGTCTTGGGCCATCTCACTTTGCTCCCTCTGGCCCTGGGCAGTGCTGTTTTTGGCAAACACACCCTTTGGGTCTGGTGCCAAGTTGTTTGGGCACCTGTCTGTGTCTGATTCAACCCAGCTTTTTATGCTTTCTTCCTAGAGAGAGTTGAGAGCGCCAAGAAAAGGGCAAGTAAAGCATTTCATAGATTAGATTAGTTTAAACCCGCTCAGGTTAGTCTGATGTGATTTTATTTGTGTACTTGTATGTTAATTAAATATCACAGCAGAGAAAGAAATTGGCATATGCATGTAATTCCAAAACTTGGGAGGCTGAGACAGGAGGATCACAGGTTTGAAGCCAGCCTCAGCAATTTAGTGAGACCCTCAGAAACTTAGTGAAACTCTTTTTCAAAATAAAAAATTAAATAGGGCTGGGGGTCTAGCTCAGTGGTAGAATGCCCCTGGGTTCAATCTGCAGTACAAAAGAAAGGAAGGAAAGAAGGAAGGGAGGGTGGGAGGGAGGGAAGAAGGGGCATTAGCTGCCTAGTACTGTACTTTTAGCTTTTAAAACCTCACATAAATTGTGTTTATTTTTAGTAATAAGACAGTAAGAATTTTATGCTTTTATTGAATTGGGACTTTGACTAAATATAGTGTTTGTCCCAGCATTGTTTTTGTGAAAATTTGTTTTACGTTGTTAATGATTTCTGAAGATGTGAATATCTCTGAATAGTACTCTTCAATTTTATATATCTTCAATGAGATCCATTTTTCCCCTTAAAGATAAACAATGAGCTAGGGATGTGGTGGTTCATATCTGTAATCTCTGTACTTGGGAGGCTGAGACAGGAGGATTATAGGTTCAAGGATAGCCTCAGCAACCTAGTGAGACCCTGTTTCAAAACAAAAAATGAAAAAAAGGGCTGGGGGTATAGCTCAAAGGAAGAATGCCCTTGGGTTCAATCCCCAGGACCCCCTCCCCACACACAAGATAATCAGTGATTCGTGTATTTTGAATATTGTGCATCTTAGATCTCAGCACTACTTGAAATGTGAGGAGACAGTTTTCTTTTTTGCCTGTAAATTTATTTGTTTAAACTTTTTTTTTTCAGGCTTGAGATTACTCTAGATTGTCATCTATTCCAAATTAAAGCTCTGGGGAAAGAAAACTATTAATAACTTCAAAAATAGCCTGTAGTCCTTTGAAATATGCTGGTCAAAGGAATGCTTAACAAGAACTGGATGTCAGCACCCAAAGTTATTGAAAAATTGCTTGCAAGAATTCAAAGATTCCATTACTGTCAGCCTAGAAGAGAATTTCCTATGAGGGGATCGGTGTTTTGCCAATTATGGGCATTATTTTAATAGCTGTCAGCCAGTATCATCCATCTGAGAAAAATTTGCCTGAAATAAAATGGCTGAACATACCTTAGGGTGGGCCAACAGACTGCCCCTGAGGGCTTTAATAGACTCCAGGAAAACATTTTATTGTCCATATCTTTAAGATACCTAAATCTACTTCTGTGTCCTTTCTTCCCTGTTAGCTCTTCACAGAGCATGAGAATGTATGAATTATGCCTTTTGAAGAATATTGTGTCCGATAGTCATGTTGCAATAATTATTTGGCAAACCAAATCCAAATCCTGAAGATGAATAGATTTAAGATATACATGTGTTGTACCATTGCCATTAACTTGGTGTGCTGTTAAAAATTTAACTACAGACTTGTTAGGTTGGCATTCTTGAACAGAGTTGGAGGGGGCTAATTAGCCCCCGATCTGTATAACTTTTATAGCTCTAACTGTGGTCAAATGGGTTATGCTTGACAGGACTCTGAAGGCGTGGACATCAAGCTGGGCGTGTGTGCTAATGGGCTCCTCATTTACAAAGACAGACTGAGAATCAATCGTTTTGCTTGGCCGAAAATCCTGAAAATTTCCTATAAGCGCAGTAACTTCTACATTAAAGTTAGGCCAGCAGAGGTAAGCAATGTTCTGTGCTCTTGGTTTATCTAATCTGTTTCAGTGTTCTCTTTTACTAAAAGAACAGCAACATAAATTCTTTTCCACTAAAATGGTAAGAAAACAAACTATTGTTTATTCTTTTATGGTAAAAAGGTCTGGGATTCTTGATAATAAACCTGTATAATCACCGGGCATGGTGGCGCACACTTGTAATCCCAGTACTTGGGAGGCTGAGACCGGAGGAT